>JACEGR010005722.1:0-69550 GCA_014170235.1 Listronotus bonariensis
GTTTAGAATATCTAGGATATCTCTTTAAATAAATTTATTTATTTTCTAACGAGTTATGGTAAAGTCCGTTTTACAGTCGGCAAGTTCTTTCTGCAACTTTCAAGAAACTTGTAGTAGGCATGCGTAGTACGAGAGCAGCTGATTTTTAGCAGCGTATTTAGCAACTTTATTGTGACTTGCAACTTTACCAGTTGGACCGATTTTTCTTGCAGTTGCAACTGCAAGTCTGGAAAAATTTGGGTATTTTAGTAGTCCCAACCCCACCCAAAGTTACTAGTTAACTAACGCATTAAATAACATTTGTTTTGTTTATGTTTATAAACAGTAGTGCTTGTTGTACACTTTTTATTTAAATACCACCTTCTTCCTTTATTTCTGGAATTCCACAGGGTAGCGTCAGCAATAATGGGGCAAATTGTAGCCGCGGTGGCTCTTTTTGTTAGATTTTTTTATTTTTAACAGCTATTTTAAATACCGGTCAATAGCTAGGTTAGGATCTAACTTTATTTTACATTTTTGCACGTTGGTACCTTGCCCTATTTTTGCAATATTAAAAAGCAAATTGCCGACTGTAAAACGAATCTGCAATAAACTTGCAGCAAGTTTATTGTTGAAAGGAAGTTCCTCCAACAAAATCGCAGAAAAAACTTGCCGACTGTACAACGGACTTAATATCTTTTTAAAATTACAATTGATTTTATTTACTTGAAAAAGCTTTCTTTAACATGTAAAAAGTTAACTTGCTTTAGTTGCTATATTTAACTGCTTGCAACCAAATGCATTTGCTTAGTACTCCGATTACCAAGCAGAATATTAATAACCCTTATAATATTTGCTTCAAAACCGTTTTATCCAGAATTTAAAAAAATTTGCCCCTGTACGCAGGACAATTTAAATATCCCTTTCACAGGACCTTAATTTAATATTGAATTGGGGAGCCAAAAATCATGTTCAATTTTATACGTGTAAAACACAATCTTGTTTCCTGTTAGAAAAAGATCATTAAATATTCACCCCTTACCAGCAGAGCAAACACTCATTAAATCTTGTTGGAGCTTCAAAAAGCTTAAATTTCTCTTTGAGGCACAAAGTATTTTCCCTATTTATTCTACAGGATGTCTCTAAAGAAAATGCTAACGGAAATTCTTTGGGCCAAAATTTTATGACTTAACTCTTGGTCGAAAAATTATCTGCTTGTCAGATACAGGGTTTATATTGATTAGATGTTATTTTTTGGGTACACGGCAAGTTATATTAAAAAAATAACAAAATTCCAAAAATTAAAAATAATTAAATAAAAACTAAAAATCGACGTTTTGGTGGCAAGTCTGCCACGTTGTCAAGATAAAATTAAATTCAAATACAAAATTTAAAAATAAACTATTATTTAGGTTTAAAAATTAAATTTTTTTAGCTTTTTCTAAGGAAATTTAAAAATCTTTGACATTAAATGTCAAATATGTTTGTTTGGTTATAGTGTCAGAGTTATAATTTATTTTTGTTTTTTTTTTATATATATTTCTTTTTGTAAAATGAATAGAAGTGCACCTGCAGCCTTTATCTTATGTTTTAAGGGCCTGATCTTTTATTACCTTGGTATACAGGTATGAAAACGAACTCGCCGACCATAGGGAAATAAAATCATAAAAAATATTTTAGGTGGGATTTAAGGTGCTCGCGTCGCAGTTCGACGAAAGGCGGAAGCGGTAAGCAAGGAGCCCCTGATCTCGTTGTGCTCGCGCTCGTTGTAGCGGTAAATTGTAGGGAAATACATGGCAGAATGGTGAAAGGAAATTATTGCATTTATCGCCTATGGTCGGTGGTTTGGTTTCCATAACAGTTTTTTGTTTTTGTTTTTTTTTTTTTTAATTTTGGACAAACCACGAAGGCTAAAAGCCTAAATACTAACGTACCGTGGGTGTCTTAAGAGAGGTAAGAGGAAGTTTGTTGACACGGACTTAAATAGTTGAAGATTTGGGGGTAAAGGGAAAACCTCCGCGGCAGCAGGTTCCACATTCTAGAAACTCTAGGGATAAAAGAACGAACAAAGTGGGAAGTTCAAGGCCTGTCCAGTTGGACCGTATAGGGATGCATACGCGCGGCACCAAGATTTTCTCTGGTGGGAACCGTGAGTGGAGGAACTATCCTGGACAGTTCTTCTGAGCAGAAGCCATTAAGTACCTATAAAACGCGATAAATCTCCGACGATGGGCAAGAGATGGAAGTCTTTCTGTAAGTGAAGGATCATTAATGAGACGAATAGCTCTTCTTTGAATGGAATCAAGAATGCTTAGGGTTCTGGAGGACGCCATACCCCAGATATGAGAGCAATATTCCAAGGGAGGTCGGATTTGGGACACATACAAAGTGTACATCTCGTACATAGAAGTTTTTTATTTTTCTATATTTTAAACAAAACTAGTTACACTTTATCTGTAAAAATGCCATCAAACTTTTACTGCGCTAAAGTACAATTATCTAACGCAATTTAACATTGTTTAAAAATCAATCGTGTGCGAGATACTAGGTTTTAAATTTAAAAAATACGAAATTTTTGACACCCTGTATCTTGGATTTACCAACTTTTCGACAAAATTAGCTTGCAGTTAATCGATGTATTTTGACCTAAAGAATTAATAGCAGCAATGTGTACATACAGATCTTCTAGATACATCCTGTATATCCATTGTATAAATCTCAACTTCGACTCTCTCAGAAATATTATTTTTATTTATGGAAAAAGTCATACTTTACAATGCTTTTTGTTATTTTTTGTGGTGGTTTACTATCTTTTTTTTCCAAAAAAACATTAAGGCTAAACCCCTCATGGACGACACTGACAAAAATGTTTTTCTTTCTTGTATGTAAAAACATGCTTTTTAATGTATAAAAAGCGTTTTTTAAATTTTTTTAATAAAGCATGTCTACTAAAATTTGCACCATATGTAAAACTTTTGAATAAAAATTTTACAAAAAAAGTTATCTTTTATAAACAGTTTTGCATAATCTAAAATCTAAAATGCAATCATCAAGTATAAATTTTTTGCAGTAGTATACTCATTTTTAACTATTATTTTTGACCATCTCTGTAGTATCTTTGTGTAAAAATATCATTACAGACTACCTAAGTAGTTCTTTTTCAGCTGGAAGCCCAACCCCAACTCATATTAAAGTTGCTTTTTGTTTAGCAAAAATTGATGGTCATGATAATAGCTTGCAAATGTCATTTTTAACATAAAATTTAAAATAAGTCAAAACTGTTTGACTTAGGTATAGAACACTATGCGTAAATAATGTTTAGATTTTTAAGCAGCATTTAAAAAATATAATATATAGGGTGTTCTATTTAAAATAAGGAAGTTGACATTAACTTTCTGTATAACCGGAAGTGGCAAAACTGTCAAAATATTTTAGTTATATGTCCCCTACCGACTTTATAATGTTGCCAAATTTTAAAATTTTCCAAAGCCTACTTTTCGAGAAATCGATCGCAGCTCGTAATATTGATAATAAACATATTATATATTTTGTAAATTAAATTTAAATTAGAGCTTTGTAAATTAAAACCACTTAAAATCATAGATTTTTTCATTTTGTAAAAAAATATAAAAGTTAAAAAATAAGGATTACCTTCAAAAGATCAGGTAAATTTTATTTTAATTGGTCTTTTGTTAGTTGAAATATGCATAAAAAAAGTTGCAAAATATTTCTTACGTAAACTTATTCCGGTATAAAATTGATAGCTACTTATTTATGTATGCAAAATTATATTTAGGATATTGCAATCTAAAATATTAGAATCGATAAAGTGCTTTAACATGTCAACCAGGTACGTTTTATGGTATTCGTCATTTTATTTATGAACCCTGTTTATGTCTGAGTGCATATTAAATTTCAATATTTAAAAATCTTCAATACAGGTTAAAATATTATAGCCATGTCATTATCTTAGGACATAAGTTTCAAAGTTATAGTGGAGTTGACTTCACAGAATTAGCGCCAATAAGAGTATTAGGCCCCACATTATTAGGGTTTAATATCAAAGTGCGTTGCAATTTTTACATGTAACTTACCATGAAACAACCTATCTTTTTGCAATACACTTTATTATAAACATTTAAAATTATTTATTGTTTAAGGGTCCATAAAAACCCCACTCAATTCATCGTCAATTTTAAATCAAGTGCCTGTTACTGGTGCTAACTTTATTAGAACTTAGTTCTGGGACTATTTTAGTTTTTGCAGACCAAAAAAGTGAGTTTTATTGAACTTAAGTTTGTAAAAAAGGTTTTTATCAGGCAAATAATGGTAGGTTAAAAATCTGACTTTTGCATGATATTTATGTCAGACAGACAATTCTGGCTAATGTAAACGGTCAAAAATGTATGTCTGATAGATTTTTTTATTGTTTACATTTCTGTCTGAAATAAATATCATTACAATAAATGTCAGATGTAAACTAACCATAAATATAACCGACAAAAATTTTATAGATGGAAATAAAATTTGTAGTAGCGTAACGGCGTAGTACAAAACTTAAAAGCAAAACCGATGAATGCTTTTCTTTAAAAACTTTTTAAAACTCGTTTTAAAAGGCATTTTTCTGGTTAATCAGTTAAGTCAAGTTGAAATAAAAGAGACACTTTACTATGCAAAAACAGAACTAATTAAAAATTTGTTCTAAATAAAACGATTAATTTTATAAAACTAAAACAAAAAGAAATAAAATAAATATGGTAGCACATTCCCTGTTCTAATTTTTAAAATAAACCCAAGGGTGGAAGTAAGCATAGCTAACGTAATTCGTTTTACATATTTTTACATATACAGTCTGTTTATAACATTTTGTCAATTTGGACAGGCACTTAACACATTCTTGTTATTGGAGATAGATATAAGATGTAAGTGGCAATGTTTAAAGGACTTTTTTAAGAAGAATTCAGTGGCGTACCTATATATTTTCATCAACTGTACACAAACTTGACAAACGTGTATATTTTTAATGAAATACCCTGTTTTTTGAATCACCACAAAAAAAATGTTAAAGACTTTTAAGAAAATATCCCATTTGATATCTGTTTCTTTAATAGCTTAAAAAATTTAGGCATGCTATACTCAATTTGCTAAATTTATAATAAACATATCGAGGCAAAAAAAGTTAAAATATTTTAAAAGACAAGCAAAAGATCATGAGGTGGCTTACTTCCCCATTATTACACAGAAACCATATCTTACTTAGAAAAACCCCTTATCCTAAATTTTGTGAAAAATATTTTTAATATTAAAAAAATATTAAAAAAAATATCTTCTTAATTAACTATTTTTCGACTAGAGACATTATCGAGACCCGCTGTATTAATAAATGTGTTTTTCGTCTTTTGTGACGTTTTTTAGCATATTTTAAAATTAATTTTCTTGCTAATCCGAAATTCCACGCCTCTGACATTTCTTTGCGTTTCCGTCACAAACACATTAGAACTCAAAACGACTTAAATTTAAATAGAAACAAAAGTAGCCCATCAAAATCCTAACAGTAAAAGTCTCTAAATGTCTTTTGTTTGTATACTTTTTTTAAGCTTGGGGCATTTGTCGACGAAAAGACAAGAGACAAAAAGTCGACATTAGAAGCAAAAATAACACGAGTGCTCAGAGCTGTAAGTTCACTCTTGTGTAATAATTGGGTATAAAGTTTGTTAAGAAATACTACTTATAATTCTACAGGTTGCTACAGAACCAAGGATTACAATTTAACCTGTTAGCCGATTTCATTATAAACAAAGTCTGTAACAATGTAAGTTTTACATTTAAAAGCTTACTTAAAAATGTAACTTTACGGATTTTCCGTTATTTTTTTACCAAATTTAATTTTTTTGAGGTAAATTTTATTACTTATTAGAACCATTAAAAAAACTTTGAGGTATTGGGGAAATGAACGTTCTTCAAGATATTTTGCAAATGTGTTTATATTTTTTGTTAAAAAGTTTATCAATTATTTAAAGACAATTTTATTATAAAGAATGTCCAGTTACTCCACAAAAGTTCTAGTAGTAATTCTATAATAACAAATAAGAAAAAAACTTCATATAAAACATATGTCTTATCTTAGCTTTTGAACTACCACGTAGTTCAAAATTTAAAAAAAATGTTTTTTTATAATTACATTTACTACAGTAAAAAGTAATTACCTTTTCTATTTATTTTTTAATTAGATAGAGATTTTACCATGCCAGTAAATGTTTTTATATGTTTACGCGAAAACTCTACATTTAAATAAAAAAAAATGCAGGAAAAATGTTGTTTCAAACTAAATATGATTTTTAAAAAAATATTTAAATTTTTCAAAATGCAGTACCATTTTTCATATAAAAAAAACTATTTTCCTTAAGCGACCTTGCAAATAATTATGTTTTTCCTTGTATGGTAAAAAATGTGTCTTGATACATAGCAGGCGTATCCCATAAAAAAATATCTAAATAGGTATAGAAGTTATTGTTTAAACATTTTTTTTAATTTTTAACATCGTGTAATTCAAAAATTAGGACGTTTAGAACATATGTTCATAAAAAGTTTTTTTTTTAAATTTTTACTATAAAATCACTCCAAAAAGTCTGTTGGTAAAGAGTTACTTAATACCCTGTATAAAAAAAACCTATAAACAAACCAATCAATAAATTTCTGGTATAAGGTCTAAAAACACATAGCTATCATAACAGCTTAAGATGAAATGGCATGTAAATTTTGTCAGCATTTTTGTATCAAATTTAGGTTCATCTATCTTTTCTAGTTTTCGCAATACCTGAACATAACCCTCTAATGTTAAAACACCTTATATTACCTAAAAAAACTTTTCCATTTAAGCTCTTTCTTTAAACCTGTCTTCGTTTTCTCTAAAATAGAGGTGTATAGGGGTCAATCGTCTCGATAATAGAGAGCAAAGTTTCGGGCCAGTGTTATTCGCCTGAGGGCGCATGCAACGCGGGGCTTAATATACACCTTATAGTCGCGACAGTCTTTGTAGCACGAGGCGCAATGAACTAAGGTGGTATATCGATCTCGTCACGCCTCTTTAGTTAAAAATATAAAAGATTTAGTTAACAATTTAAGTTAAGTAATCGTTAATTGTTTATTAGGTTTCATTAATTATTAAAAAAAAATTAAACATTTTTAATAAAAACCACTATTGAAATAAAAATAATATTTGGCTTTTTCCAGAGCAGTGTTTTAAAATTTTTATACAGTCAAGTTTATAATAATTATAAAAGCTGTAGAATTTCATTAAAAAAAAATACGTTGCAGGCCAAGATGCTTTAGAATGATTTATGAAGATATAGGAGCACTTCTGGGGGCACTTCATCAACATTTACTGTATCATGCAGAGGTTAAGTGGCTGTTAGAGTACTGACCAGAATTATAACCTCTGGCTGATTTTAATATATTTTGCAGCAGGCCACGTCTTACCTATAATTCTTTGTGACTCAGAATTCCTTTTAAAATGTCATTACTACAAAATAAATACTTACAATACACTTGGTATAAAAATGATAATAACTAATCCGAAAGAAAAAACTGTAATATTCCTGCTTTGTGCAATAAATATCAGAAACAAACTGATCAATGGTGGATCTTAAATCCGTTTTTAACTGCAGCTGTAAATGAGATAAATTTGGTAAATAACCTTTAAGATAACCTGATGTTTTGCCGATGGGTTGTTATACTTGGAAATTTAAGTATGCTAATTTGAATACATTTCAGTTAAAAAAAAACAGAGTTGACACAACACCTATCCACAAGCCTCGGCATTGAGATGGATGAGTAGTTGTAATATTTTATTTTTTTATTAATTTGTGTCCATGAACATGCAAATGTTTACGAGAGTATATTTCTATTTAGTGAAGATTTCCTTAATAAATCTATTTTTTAAACTTAAGTTCTTCTTTAACAATAAATAGTTTTCTCAACCCTCTCGTAAACCTGCAACAGAAGTTCCGAGCGACCCACAGTTTAAAAAAATACTGCTCCAGAGTAAAGATATTGTTTATTTTTAAAAACTTAAACTTTTTTATTTATTATGGAAGAGCTATGCTGCTCTTACAATAATACATTAAAATTAAAAAGATTTCATTTAAAAGGAAATAAATTAATAAAGAAGTTTTTAATATAATATAATTATTTTTATTTGAAGTTATATAAGACATTAAATAAAATTAAAAGGTAAACTTGCTCAGAACCACTCTCTGAGTAAGCTTGGCAAACACTAAATAATTTTTACAGCATAGGTTCAGGAGCTTCCACTCAAAATTATTTATATGATAGTCTAATCATAAAAATAAGTTCTTAACAAGGCTGCCAGACGTAAACTGATCCCTTGGAAGCACCTGAAAGATGTGGATTTTTGTTTTAATGATCTAATAGTTTGACTTTGACATTACTTTGGAAAACTTGGAAAAGATACAGCTTTAGGTATCATAATCAGTTTAATAAAATAAAAATTGTAAATAAAAGTCATTAGTAGGTTTTTTTTTATAGTTTATTTTCTTTTATAGAAATATTAATTCTAAACAAAATATTATTTGCCTTTCTTCAAAATAAAGATATTTATTAAATATTTTAAAGACTTAAACTTTTTATATAATATGAAGCGCTATTCTAAAGGTGTATATTTTACCAGTCAATTAATTTAAAAAAAGTAATGTCAAAGTCAGACCAAAAGTTCATTAAATTAAAATCCACATTTTTGAGGCGCGTCCAAGGAATCAGTTCACATCTGGTACCCTTTGTTAAGAACCTATTTTATACTTAGACTATCATAAAATAATTTCGACTGGAAGCCCTTGAACCGATGTTGTAAAAAATGTTTTGGGGTTGTAACCACCTCTGATTTTATATTACAATAACGATCATTAATTAAAATATAAATAAATTATTTATTTTTTATTTTATTATTGCAAGAGTAGAATAATAGCTCCTTATAATATGAAAAAAGGTTTTAAGCTTCTTAAAATAATATTTAAAAATATTTATTCTGAAAAAAGGTTAAAAATTTATTTTTTTTTATTAAAAAGGATGGATTCAAACACATATTCTAATATTTTAAATTACAAAAATTGATTGGTGGCAGAGCACCACGGTTTCGTGTTCACGACGTAAAAATATAATGAAAAATGTTAATCGCAAGTCTACGTCACCAGTTTTTTTTCATTAAAAAATGCTAGAGGATCTTTTTAAAACAAAAAAAAATCTTTGGGGTCTTTAATTAATCTGTTCAGTTAATTTGAAACCATAAAACTTTAATATTCTCCCAGACCACCTTGTAATAGTCTAAGATCAGAATAAGAAGCGACGTTTACCCATCTGTTTACTAGAAAAAAATGTTTTATATTAAATATACAGTATGAGCAACGCTGTTTGGTTCATCGGCAGGCAATAGAATAACAAAACAAGCACTATTAGTCACGCATGTTTACATGCCGGGATTTAGTTGGAGTGTCTTTTTTCCTCACATTGCCTATATGTTATGTTATTTAACTGAACCTGTATATAGTATTTAAACATTGCCATAGTGTTGCCAAAAAAAAAAAAAATAAGTCGAGTTTTAAAATTTTTGAGTGACCCTGTATAATGTCAATTTTTATTTTTTTATTTTGCATGACAGTACAAATCTACTAGTACATTTTGTTTCTTCGATTTTATAAATAAAGCTGTGTTAAATTTTTAAAGTTTTACCCGGTTTCTAATCTTTCTTGACTTTCGGCTTATAATTTGTTGCTGACTCTTCTACACCTTGACAAACAATTTTGTAAGCAGCAACAAATTTTTAAATTAACTTGTACCCAGAAAAATCGAAGGTGTGAATCTGGTGTGAGCGGTTTTTGTGATTTAATAATGTCAATAAACCAAACATGCACCTAAACCTTAAAACATCACCACATTCATTGGTCGAAGGTCCAAATTATTTATAAAGAAGATCACTGGAAAGAGAAAAATTTAAAGGATCTTTCATGGTTTTAAACAACAAGAATGTATTTAGCAAGCCTATAGGCTTTTGATTATGTACAAAAAGGGTAAAAAGGAATTACAACGTTAAAGGGGTTTTAATATTTTATATGGTGAATGGAGCCCCGAATATTAAAAAACCGCGGAGTGCTACTATTTAGAGGGGTGCGTTTTTAAGAACGAGGTAAAAACAGCCCCTTTTCAGTGTTTTGAGGTTAGATCGAAAACGACGCACTAATTCCAGGTAGTAGTCAACAGAAACGTAGTAGAAAATTTAATTCTTCATTAACACGAAAAAACACATTTTTTTAGAAGTTTAATAATGTCTACATTATTAACGTGCACGCTCATTACCCACCTCCATTACCCACGGCAGTCGTTTAAGTGTGTGTGAATTTGCCTATGAAAAAGCATTGGTATAAGTTAATTTAAATGCCCTAATAATATTATTTTTATTGTGGCAACCATTCAAAAGTTATAAATAAAATAAATTTTTTCTTTATTTTAAGTTTGAAGGTCAATAACTTCCTAAGGAAGCGCGATGGAACTTTTTATATAAAGTACTTACATTATTTTGGGTCACCTTATCACCCCTATCATTTCTGATCTCACTTTTCCAGACACCCTGTATAAGGCGTAGTGTCTTAAGAGCAGTTTTAGTTATTACTTGAAAATAGTTCCGAAACGTCGTCCAAAAAAGTAGTATTATTAAAAACATACCATTATCAACCACCTTTAAAGAACGAAAAATAGGTCTAATGACCCAAATTTAAAAAAATAAAGCAAAAAATAAATTTGTTATAAAAAACATCGCAAACGCAAATTCACAGCAAAACCAAAAGTAAATTAGAGAAATCCCACCAAATAGACGAACCTTATGATTTGAAGTTTACGGGTGATTTATTATCACGCATATGTGGCCAGATGTTAAGTAGCCTTTGTATAAAATGTAGAAATCATTTTTGCTAGACCTGTCGATTCGCATTTTTAGTTCCCCTTTTTTTATAAAAGTATTATTTCTACAATATGGCTCAAATTTAGGTATACCGGGTGACAATGAAATTACTATCCAGCAATTTATTTTTTCAGGGCAACAGTACAGTTTTCAAGTTTAGAGACGTCATATGGTATCACCGGATGCCAATTTTAGATATAATTGCATCTGTGTATTACTTCTGGTTTAATCGGAAGTAATAAACACTTAGATATTTTAAATGAAACACCCTATATATAAAACCTTTAATATTTCCATAACCTAACTCTTTTGGTTTTGGAGAAAATGGCGTTTGAAAATGTCCAAGCTACAGTAAAATATGCAGTTTTATGGGAAAAAAAAATAAAAATCACATAAATTAAAAATGCTTTAAGTAGTTTTTTTAAAGGACTCTACTTTTAGGAATTATTATAGTATTACTTCCTGTTTAACCAGAAATGCTGTTAAATTTAAACTTCTAAAGATGATGCCCTGGTAATTTTAATGAAACACCCTAAATATTTTTAAGATTTAAATTCTTTAAGCTATTCCTGATATAAAACCTAAAATACACCTTATAACCTATCTTCTTTAGTTTTAGAGAAAACAGCGTTTTAAAAGGTCCGAACGACCTTACAACAAAAAATTTCATGAATATTCATAAATCATGGAAAAAAATTATTAAAAGTAACTAAAGCACTTAACAAAAATTGTTTTAATTTTGAGAATCATAAGTTTATAAATTATAAAAAAAAAAACACATAGGAACTATTGGATGTGTATTAGAAACTATAAAATTATGAAGAATATGAAAAGTTTACTATTTTTAATAATTATTAATTTTTATTGCAACCTAAAACGGGTAATTAAATTGTTCCAATTTTTTAAAAGCATTAAACAAAAAAGTCAAGTATATGTTATTTTTAAAAGCATTGAAATGGCCAATAAAAGAAACACCTAAACCTATCTTCCCATTTAAGTTTTTAGAGATTGCTGACATCTTCTTAGAGAGTTAATTCAAATTAATTAAAAACAAGTGTATACATTATCCCCTAAGAAATAGTTTACGTGTATCTGCATTTTTAGATTATTCGTAAGACCTATTAGTGGTAATGCCGTTTTAATTTGACACCCTGTATACAGTGAACCCACAACATGAAGGCTTTGCGGGAAATAGAAGAATCCAAACCTGCGTAGTTAAAAATCATGCACAAATATAAAAAAGTAACCAGACAACCAACCAACTGTCTAAAAATCAGTGACGTGAACTTTGAAATTAATTAAAAATAAATAAATAAATAAAAAAACGCAATAGACTATGATAAATTTATTAATTTATTTTGTAAACGTTTGTTAACTGTTACCTGGCATAGCCACAACAATCCGCAGTTTTTATTAGCCAATCAATGCTACCCCTGTGGGTACATTGCGTAGAGAAACTTTTATTTTTGATGTTATAATGACTGGAGGTTAAATCTGGCGATCTCGCGCTCTTGGACTATAGCAACTGTTTATATCACAAAATAAAATACTTTATGCAGTTAGGTTAGAGATAATAGAGCACTATCTCTTTAAAATAACTAGACACGTAAGCAATTACGTAACTAGTTCCTGAAGTTTTCTCACGGGTACCAAAATACTTTGTGAATGGCTCCATTCTATGCATATTTATAGACGGCCCGTTTGCTTATGAAAATCTACCGTTAAACTTTGGTTAACAGGGGGCTTGTTTACTTTGAAACAAATTAAAGTTGGCTGGTTTAAAATTTGGGTAATTTTCATCAACGTTTGCTCTTGTTTGATTTTACTTTTAAGTTCAATGGAAAAAGTTTTTCGCTTTTAGCGAATAATTAAATAGCCTCGAATGAATGCGTCTTGATTTTATGTGAAATGCGATTTGCTGATGCTTTAAAATAAATTAAATTTTAATTTAAAGTCAAAGCAAGTTTTTCTCTTTATTAAAAAATTATAAAAATATACAATTTTCATTTTGGTTTTTACAAAAGTCTTTTTATATGAGCTAAAGAAGTTTCAGAAAAAAATTATTTCTGAGTATTTTGAATATTTTTTACAGGGTGTCCAGAAAAAGTAAGTGGAGGTCAAAAATGACAGGAGTGATAGAGTGAGCCGAAATAATGTTAGTACTTCATACAAAACAAAGTTAAAAAAGTTCTATCCCACTTCCTTATGGAGTTATTGACCTTTAAAGTAAGAATAAAAATAATGTATTTCATTTATAACTATTGAACGGTTGCCAAAATAATAATAATATTTGTGCAAATAAATTAACTCATCACCAATGTCAGTAATAATACAGGGTAAGACGAGTTTTTTGTTAATTGTATTCATTTTTTACAGAGCTAAACATTTGCTGACATTTTGCTTAAACCATTTTATTCCTTCATCATTTTTGTACAGAAAAGGTATACCTTATTTAAATCGATATCTTGGACCGTTTTTCATAAAATCGCATTTTAAATCCAGATATACCAGCATTTTGAATGTAATAAAAAGAATCAATTTTTCGAGAGAATTATTAAAATGTGGTAAAAATAATTAAAAGTAGTGTTTGTAAGCCTTTTAAAATTTGTAATACAAATAAATTATTTTTTGAAAAACGATCCAAGATATTGATTTACATAAGGTATACCTTTTTTATACAAAAATAATGAAGAAATCAATCGTTCAAAACAAAATGTCAAAATTTGTCCACTGTGTTAAAAATGCATACATTAAATAAATAAAAATCAACTAACCCTGTAAAATTATAACTAACTGCGCAATCATTTACCCATAAAAAGCATTAGTGTATGGGTTTATTTTAATTGCCCAAATATCAATAATATTGCGGTAACCGTTCAGAGGTTATAAATAAAATTCTTACTTTTAAGGTAAATAACTTCCTAAGAAAGGGAAATAGATTTTTTTATATAAAGTACTAGCATTATTTTGCCTCACCTTTTTGGACACCCTGTATATATACGTACCCAATTGTTACATAAGTTTTGTTGTTCTGGTTACACATTTTTGTATAAATAATTTCCTTAAATAAATAAACTTAACCCAAATATTTCATTTGCTAGACAAAGAAACAAAATTATTTTTATACCAAAATTCTTTATACCTTTCGTGTTTAAAGTCAGGAACCTCCTTCAAACTTTCAAATTTTTCGGTATTTTTTCATAAAGACTTAAGAACTTAGGACAACATAAATCAAAGTGTAGACAAAAAAATGACATACAAATGTTTAACTAAGAGTTGGATGTCATTAAAAAAATAAATGGGAATGGGGGTCTTCTGGTACATCATTTTAATGTTCCTGATGGGTACTTAACCCTAAATATAAAGTCAAAACCTTTATCTACTATAATATGGCGTTACTTTAACAGTTACCTAAATATTTGATTTGCATGGCCTTTATTTTGGAAACTAATTAAGTAAGATTGACTTAGTGTGGTGAATGCTTAAGAATCTTTTAAATGTATTTTTATTGATATAAAAATACAGGGTGCGTATGAGTATTAAGGTAATTATTAAAGAAAAGCCATTTTTTAGTAGCTAAAGATATTAGGCGAATTTAGGGGTGAGTACCTACCCCTACGCTCTACCGCTAATTTTACAATTGTCAAAATTGTCAAATTAAGCCAATAGATGGCTTTATTTTTTTAAATTTAGTTTTAGCACTCCGTTTACCCTAGCGGTTAAGCGGCTGAGTACTCCTGAATGCGCACATTTACTGTATACTCTAGGGTTATAAAGTACTCATCCAAAGCTTTAAAAATGATGTACCACAAGACTCCCCTTTCTTTTTTAATTCTTTTTTGCCAAAAAGACGCCTAACTTTAAGTTTTACATTTATACCTGTCATTTTTACCCAAAATTTGCTGCATGTGGTCTTTGGACCTGAATTTAGACAGGCACTGTTATATACTGTTTATTATTATTTATTTAAAATTAACTTACACTTCTAACAGTTTTACATAAGTAATTCTAACTTCGTACGTAGGTATTTTAACAAAAGTATTTACATTGGGAAACCGTCTTCCCAATATGAAGTTAGTCAAACACAAACACATCGATATGTGTGTAAGACAAACAAAATATGTTTTATTTGTTATCTGTATAAAGATATGCTTTACTGACATACCGTTCATATTGTTTGTGTTTTTGATTAAGAAGTTTAGTTTATGAAACTAAACTTTTAGATTTTAATTGGACGCTTTTTCTATTTTTAACCAATTTCAATTTCATTTTCAATTTTTCGACACCTATGTTTTTTTGTTTTTACACACCGATTACTCCCGTTAACAGCAAATCTTTCTGGTCCTTTGCGAAAAACATAAGTAGGAATTTTTGTACCAGTTCTTTCCGCCACTAGCTTTGGAAGATGAAATTGTTTCTACCGCTAAAGGAAAAGCAGAATTGTTTGCTAAACAATTTGCTGCCAATTCAACCCTTGACCCTCCCGTAAATCATCCAATTCCAGCGGTTACCCCAGTTCCTCATAAAATGCCCGATATTATTTTTAAGGTAAAACACATTAAGCGTATCCTTTCTTCCCTTAACACCAAGAAATCGTCTGGGCTAGATGGCATACCAGCAATCGTTTTAAAAAAATGTGCTCCAGAACTTGCACCAATCTTAACTCGGCTCTTTCGAATTTCTTACAACACAGGTATCTTTCCGGAAAGCTGGAAAGCTGCACGTGTTCAACCTATTCCCAAGAAAGGATCTAAATCTCTTCCATCTAACTATAGACCAATTTCAATTCTCTCGGTTCTTTGTAAAGTAATGGAAAAACTAATTAATTCACAAATTCTTAAGTACTTAGAAAAACACAAAATTTTGCATGACAGGCAGTATGGATTTCGCCACAAAAGATCTACAGCAGATCTTCTTTCCTTCGTATCACACTGCTGGAATAGGTCTCTTGAGTTTCTAGGTGAGTCCCAGATCGTTGCTCTTGATATATCCAAAGCTTTTGACCAGGTCTGGCATGCCGCACTTCTTAATAAACTTCCCTCCTATGGTCTTTCAACTAAACTCTGTACTTGGCTCTCTAGTTATCTATCTGATCGTCGTATATCAGTTATTGTGGACGGCCATTCTTCAAGCTTTCACCAAGTAAATGCTGGAGTCCCTCAGGGCTCAGTTCTGGCACCAACATTGTTTCTTCTTCACATCAACGACCTTCTCTCGTCCACAACTAATTCCATTCATAGTTTCGCCGACGATAGTACCCTTCACTCCAGTTTTCAGGTTCCTAAACCCATTACTAAACCTGACTTGGAAAACAAACGCAGAGCGATGCAGATATCTCTTTCGCAGGATCTTAATCTAATATTGGATTGGGGCGCTAAAAATCTCGTCCATTTTAATGCATCCAAAACACAATCATGTTCCTTGTCGCGAAAAGAGTCATCAAATACTCATCCTCTACTTATAAGCGGCCAAGTTTTACAGAGCAAAGACACCTTTAACCTTGTGGGCGTCACATTTGAAAGTAACCTTAACTGGCATAAACACATTGTATCTCTAGCCACGGCAGCTTCAAAAAGCTTGGATTTCTCTTTCGAGCCAAAAAGTATTTTTCCCCTTCTAATTTATACACTTTGTATGTGTCCCAAATCCGACCTCCCTTGGAGTATTGTTCTCATATCTGGGGCATGGCGTCCCCCACAACCCTAAGCATTCTTGATTCTATTCAAAGAAGAGCTATTCGTCTCATTAATGATCCTTCACTTACAGAAAGGCTTCCTCTCTTGCACATCGTCGGGCTGTGGGGGATTTATCGCTTTTTTATAGGTACTTCCATGGCTTCTGCTCTGAGGAATTGTCCAGTATAGTTCCTCCACTTGCGGTTCCCAACAGAGAAACCCGTGGTTCCGCGCGTATGCATCCCTATACGGTCCAACTGGACAGGCCCCGAACTTCCCACTTTGTTCGTTCTTTTGTCCCTAGAGTTTCTAGGTTGTGGAACCTGCTGCCCGCGGAGGTCTTTCCTGCCCCCCAAATCTTCAAGTATTTAAGTCCCGTGTCAACAAACTCCCTCTTACATCGCTTAAGACACCCACGGTACGTTAGTATTTAGGCTTTTAGCCTTCGATTAGATTAGATTAGATTAGATTAGGAGGTGGATTGCATATCCTCTAACACTGCAACCTGCTCAGGTTTATTGTGTGTCCTCCGTCCATAGGTTAGAGCACGCTATCCAAGCCGGTCTGTTTAATCAGACTCCACAAGCTTGAAACTGGCCCCTTGGTATATTTTGCCGCTTTAGGTTTTCTTCACCCAGCCTTGCAAACCGCAGACGACAAAGGGCTTCGCAGTAGCACCATACGTGTTCTGCGGTTTCTTCCTCCTCCTGGCAGAACCTACATAGGTTTTCTTCTGCCAGGCCCATAGTTTCCAGGTGTTTATTCAGTCTGCAATGACCTGTCAGTTGACCCACTATTATTCTTACTGCCTTCCGGTTATAATTCAGAAGGTCTTTTGTAAATTCTGGCGAGTAAGCCTTGATGAACACTTTCGCCTGACGCTGTCCTGGTGTTCTCCTCCACCAGTCTTGTGATTCCCTCATAATCCATGATCTAATGGATGACCTTACCTGGCATGATGGAATACCACAGTAGGGCTCGGGACCTACCATTGTCCCTGCCAGCCCTCCTTTGCCAATTTATCAGCTTCTTCATTGCCTTCGTGGCCTTCGTGTCCTGGTACCCAGGCAATGGTTAGCTTGTTGGACGCACCCACCTCTTCCAGGGCAATTACGTAGTCCCGCACCAGCTTGGAGCTGATTTTGCATGAACTGAGTGCCCCGATGGCTGCCTGGCTGTCCGAATAGATTACTATGGTTTTATCCTCATAGCTCCTTCTGATGATTTCCTAGCACATTGTTCTATGGCTACAATTTCGGCCTGGAACACAGTAGGGTATTGTCCGAGACCCAAGTTTATTTTCGTCCTTGGTTTGTCCCCATATATACCTGCTCCAACTCCTTGGTCTGTTTTGGGAGCCGTCTGTGACTACCAGATTAGGTCGGCTTTAATGGGAGGCCCTGCCACCCAGTCCTTTCTGTTAACGTTTATTTTGTTGAGATATTATGTCCGTGTATGAGCACGTAATAAATACATATAATAGTCAGTGATTATATTCTCTGGCCCACAAAGAGCTACGCCTGTAACTGGTACGTTTGCAAAACAAGCTGCAAAAATGTTTGCATGCTATACAAATGGAAATCATTCTATGACACCCAGTAAACTCCATAAAAGCTATGTTTGTTTATTGAGGCCAGGATTTGCGGCACCCAACCTTTCTGTTACTGTATGGTATGAGTGTGTGTGCCTGAAGTTAGAAAACCTCTTGGCAGAATTTCCAGTTTATACGAAATTGTGCTGCATGAGACATTGGAAATTGAGTTGCAGTCAGTTAGCAAAATAGGATGTAGATAAACTATTAAAGTGAAAATGTGCGACATTTAAGATTAAAATATGTTTTTACGGACGCTGTTTTTGTAATCGTTAAAATAAAGATAAAATACTCCATTTAAGTACACTAGATAAGATATTACAAAAAGTATCTGCTTTTAACAGTTTGACTGCTTTACACTTTAAATAGGGTTTGTATTCATGCCAAATACACAATATTTAAATATAAATTTATGCAATATAACAGTAAATGTGACATCAACTGAACTAAAGTGCAGTAACCACAATCTCGCTATTAATTTTTAGTTCATATGCCACATAATTTAAAAATTGACAGTTTGTGAATAAATTTCTTTAATACTATCGAAACTTATTGGTAATAATAAATTTCGATATCTTGGAAATTAAAACTAAATTTATACTGTTCTGGTGACTATATCTACAAAAGCACACATGAAATTTCTAGTACTCTTAGATACATAAGTACAAAGTTATGAAATACAATATTATAGCCGTGCTTTAGAAATTTAAATTACCCAATAAATATAAATAAATAAAATATTAATTTTAAAAATTTTTATACAGTCACAAAAATATATGGTATGGAACTCATGTCCAAAGTGTGTTTTGAACACTTTATGCCCTTGTTGGTTGCGTTTGTACAAAGCTCTTGTCGGATATAATTTGCAAGAAAAATTATATTTGCTTGCATTTTCTACACTGTTAAGGAAAATCCCAACCTAAAAATATCCCTGTATTAAAGAATTTAAAATGCCACTAGCAATGAAAATGGCCTAAATATGCATAAGCACATAATTTGCCTCTACTAACTATTTTTTTTTTTAATTTTTTATGTGACACTGAGTAAAAAAACTATTTCATTCATCATTTCTAGAAAAGGAACATATGTTAAGACTAAATTATGAAGCAAAACATGTTTAATAATGTTAAAAAATATGCAGTCCGTGGTTAAAAATAATGCTGAATTAACTTTTATAACTGTAAAATTGGACTTTTAGTCCTCCCGAAAAACACGCTACGAGTACCAAAAATTTGCATGTTATGCAAAGTTTTTTTTTTGTTTGTGTGGTAAATGGCAGTGGTTGTGTGCTTTACTTAGGCCTAAATGGACTTAAAAAGTGTGTTAAGTAAAAGGTAAAATTAATTAAATTTATCTTTTGTTCCAAATACAAAAACACTAATTAACATAAAAAGCCAACCAATATATGGACTTAACAATTTTAAATTACTCAACAGTAGAAAAAGAAGGCGAGACCATACACTGCTACCAAACAAAAACTTTTATAACAAAATCTGAGCTCTTATGTGCTAAAAATGACTGCAAGCAAATTTCGTAGATCTGTTGCAAAATGAAACGTCGAATGCCGTTGACACTTCTAGACTTCTGGTGACTTCTAATGTAATGCCTTTTTATTACAGCACGTAAATAAAAGAAGAACTTTTTTAAGAACTTTGTAACATAAATTAGCCTTTTTAACTTCTTTAAATAATGGCTTAAAATGCCTAATAACAACCGCCGAACATCTGTAAAAACTCTGTTGAAGCTGATAAATTAGTTACTTGAAAAATAAAACAAAAAGAATTAAACAATAAAGCCCTAAAATATTTTTTTTGTACCAAGGGCGTAAAATAGCACTTTTACGCCCGCGGCTGAAAGTTGTTGCCCGAGCCCGCGATGGCAACATCAGCTGTGGGCGTAAAAGTGCTTTACGCCAGAGGTGCAAACAATATTTTTTGTACGACTGAAATTAATATACAAGCATTCTCTGTAGTCAGGAGAAAATTTCCCAGCTTTTAATGTTTCAAATTGTAATCAGTATATCTTTTAACATATGTTTAATTAAATAAATTGTTGTTTTACCAAAAATAAGGATATTTGATTTTATTATTGTTTTATAAATTTATAAATGCGGGCGTTTTTGATACTTTTTTGCCCTAGGGCGTAAAGGTGTTATTTTACGCCCTCATTTTTAAAATGCGGGCGTTCTTGATACTTTCTGCCTTTTAGAGCTGTAAAAGTGCAATTTGCCGCTCTCTAATGATGGCCTTTAAGTAAGTTAATTATTGTTTTCAAGTCGGTTCAATATATTTTTTTTAAACTTTTATTTAATATGTGATTTGCGGTTAAAAATTCAAGATCACATGTGATCTGCCTTTAACATTTCTCAGTTAATTAAACGCATAGTGAGAACAATCATTTGTGTTACTTTATGACAAGTCATTTTAAATAGAAATGATTTCTCCAGGTTCCTGACAGCATCCGGTGAAATGTCAAAGTTCCAATGTTTCGCCTTTGCATTTTACCGGTTAATCTCGTTCAAGAATTTTCCACTAGATTAAAAGTTACGTTTATTATGTCTGTTGAATTTTTACGATTTAATCTGGTTTAATTAAATTTTAGTGATTTTTTTATTTAAGTGTATTATAGTTTAATATATTAGGGCATGTGTTTATGATTTGTTTTAATTTTACATTTTTGTATGGTTTAGAATTAGAAAAAATTCTATATTTAAAATAGAGAGTTGTTATACTTAGTTAATATGATATTAAAATAAATTTTGGTACGTAGGTTTGCCACATAATTTTGCATTGTTTTAGGTATTAAATTTATTTTTTAACTTTCATTTAACCGAAAACGAGGTACAATGCCACACCACTTGTTATTATTGATATTAAACCTCTAATTTTTTTAATTTTAAGTTTTTAATTTTTAATCTGAGAAATGCCATTTATGCCAAATTTTAAATGAAACAGGTTGATGTATTGGTTAATGCCATTATAAAAAGAAATAGGTACAATATGCTTTTGTAATATACTTTTGACTAAAGATTATTGATTGTGTGAAATAAATTGTGGTTGAAAATACTTTACAACGTTAAAGCTTTTATAATAAGCCACCCTTTAATAAAATAATAAAAAAAAAACTAGAAACCTAAATACGATTTTGTAAATTTTAAAAAATGTTTGTTATGGTAATAAAAACCCAAATTAAATAATATTATTAAAAGCTAAACATTAAACAGCATCATGACACAACAAACAAATTAAATTCCATTGTATACAAAAAGGCATTTTTTATTCAAATACTTAAGTTAAAAATATATCGGGTCTGCCATTTTGGCAATGAAAAGTTAGAGCTGTTTCGCCTAAATTGTAAGTAACAGAAACAACCAAATACGTTGTAAAGAGCAGCAGTTATATGTTATACGTATATACCAAATTCCTTATTTTAATATCTTGAAAAAATAGCTGGCTTTACCCACTAGGAACACTTGGATATTATTTTAATGAATATTTTTTTATAGAAGTATGGCATTTTTTAAAAACAAGAATAGAAAATAAATTCTATATAAATAATCCTGAATTAACTGGGTTATTTTAAAGATGGAAAAACATCATTTCTCCATTCGATCAATGTCCAAAAGAGTCAATGATCAAATTTTGTTTGAATTATTGATGGATTTTCCTCTCGAAAATAATGGCATCAATTAGAAAACTTTAAGAACGGAAAAATTGGATTCGGAGCTTCATATTCATACAGATTTACATTTCTAATCTGTATAAAAGTAAAAATAAAATTTTTGGGGTATTTAGATCTTCTTTAAAAATACAAAAACGAATTAATTTAAAAATCCGTTTTGGATTTATTTATTACTTTTGCCTGCTCTTTTGTTTTACTTTAAAATCCGATTTTAATTATAAATTTATAGTACGAGATCCAAATGGGAACCGACCTGCCATTGGGCAACCTAGTGTGGCAATACTTTACGTTTAAGATACTATATTTTAAACTAATCTAAAATGGATCGCTGCTAATACTGTTTTTACAAATATACAGTGTGTCTCAGGATAGATGTAACAAGAGAACAAAGGGGACCAAAGAATTTTGAGATTTTAAAACGAAATCTTGGGAAAACTGCTCGCATGGTTCAAAACTAATAAATACAAAAATTTTAATTTCCAGTTGGTATTATACAGGGCAAGTTTATACCCTAAAAATATGAGAATATGCTTGGAAGCTAACTACTTTTATTTTTGAAAATAAAACTATATTGTATAAGTAAATCTTATAGGTATACGATTGAATTTTATGTCAAAATTTAAAGTTAAAGCATAAAAGTAAAAAAAAAAATTGTAATTGGGAATTTTGTTGCTTTTCACTTATATTATTGAGTAAATTTATTGATAACTTAAAGCTTGTATAGTAGTAGTAGTAAGTATTTCACAAAATTTTAGTTTTTGGGGAAAGCCTTAAATTGATAAACATAAAAACCTTTTATTGTAGATCCCAAGCCTAAGACTTTACCTTCAGGACATGGTACATGAAACAAAGTTAGACTTGAATGCACAATATAAAAATGTTATATATAATGTTATTTGACATTTAACTCTGACCGTTGGATTCCTTTACGTTTTCTTTAAAAAAACGTTAACCCTATTTTAGTCGATCAAAAATGTAATACGTAAAATAAAACTCTTGTGTTAATGGGCATCTTAAACTTAATAAAACACATAAACGACGATTTTATAATTATTTTTTGTTTAATAAGTTTTTGAAATTAAGTTTTTAATATAATTATAAATAGGTGGCTATATCTCTGTTTTAAATGTCATATTATGTATAAAATATCTGTTAAAAGAAAGCATTTCATCTTGTATAAAAGTAAAAAAGAAATTAAACGGTAAAAGCATTTTTTTTATTTTGGTCAAAAGTGCACTATTCCCTATAAAAACACAGCTGTTTACCTATAAAACAAAGCGTTAGTAAAGGTTAATTTAGTTGTTGGTTTATTAAAATAAATTAGGAATAATAATAATACTAACATAAATTTATTTTTACCATTGTCAGCAGTAAATACAGTTTACTATAGTAATAATATAGATACATATGTACGAGTACGTTAATACTCAACACGCGTCTGTTGTAAAAATAATTTTTAATTTTTATAAACAAAATATTTATTTAATGAAAGTGTTTTATTGTAATATTTTTAAGTATTGCGTAAGAAAAGCATGTTACCAATTTGTACACACTTCTAAGAAAAACCAGTCGCAAAAGTTGTTCACAAAATATAGAAGAAAAATACACAGAGGCAAAAAAGTAACTTTTAACAAAAGCAAAGGACTGCAGGTGGATCACTTTACATTTAACAGCAAAAAATATGAGAAGCTCTAAAAATTAAAAGATCTTGTATTTAACAAAAAAAAATAATGTCGATTAAAAAAATCTAATAATAAATAAAATATTTAAAAATAACTAAAATAAAGTAATGACTTTGACATCCTGTATCTCGCAAACGATTATTATTTCGACCATGGTAAGGTATTTTGATCCAAGAAGTCTATGGTAGCATTTTGTACAGACCTTTTAGAAACACCCTATATATGTTAGTTTAAGAAACAAACTGTTTTTTAAGGTACGCATATTTTAGGGTACATATTCTTTGCGATTTAATCTACTTTATGCAAAAACCAAATTCTTAAGTTCTTTCTATATTTTTGTTTTATGGTTCTAATACTAAGTCAATTCGCCAGTTGTTCCATTCTGGTCAAATGAGTTATTGCTCATAAGTTTTCCCGGCTTTGTCCGTAAAAATCTGGATAATCAAACTCAAAACTTCCAGATTTTCATAGCATATATATAAGAAACACTTTAAACAATTAACTCAAGCGATTAACCAAGAATCGCAACTGGTATCATGCATAATCGGTCACTTTTACATTTTCCGCAAAGCGCGGAAAAGGTGCTTCGACATTAAAACGTAGAACTATCAGGTTGTAGGAATCTTTGCTCACAGCGCCTAGCCCCAAAAAAACAAAACAATCCCCAAGGGTACAGAAACACCCGTACGATACCTCCAGCCGCCTTCCTGGAAAAGCTCTGTGGCTTTCTACGTAAACGTGATCGCACTACTTGAAGACCGCAGAAAGAGTGTCTAAAGTTCTGGTTAGTTCTTACAAAAAAAATATATTAGATATAAATATGCACATTATCATACAATGTGAACATAAATAGTCCTCCCCTGCTGACTTTTTTACCCTTAATTATTTCTTTATAAAATTTTGGGATGACTACTTTTTGACGTAAAAATTAAATTTGCAACAATCAATGCGCTACTTTAGGAAAAAAGATTAAATGGAAAGGGGGTCTCGTGGCACATCATTTTAAAGGTCCCTACAAGAACTTTATAACCCTAGAATAAAAAGTCAATATCTTCACCAACTACAAAATGGCGGTACTTTAAAATTACCTAAATACCTTATTTAGATGGCCATATTTCTGAAACTATCAAAGTAATATGTACCTAATGTTGTAATTTCTTAAAGTTTTTTAAAGTTCATTTTAATGGTAATATACAGGGTGCTTTTTATCAAAAAATATCCACTTTTTATTCTACGCTGTATAATATTATTAGTATCACTTTTAAAAATATCTTTTAAAGGGCTTTAAGAAAATACCATATTAAGTTCATGTAACTCCTAATAGTTTCGGAAATATGGCCATCCAAATCAGGTATTTAAGCAATTTTTAAAGTACATTCATTTTGTAGTTAGTAAAGGTATTAACTTTATATTCTATGGTTTTAAAGTACTTATTAAAAGCTTTAAAATAATGTGCCACAAGATCCCCCTTTTCATAATTTTTTCCTAAGATGGCACCCACCCCACATCTTGATTGCTGCAATCATTATTTTTACGTCAATGAGTAGTTTATATCCGCCCATTAGTCATACTCCGAATTTTATAAAGAAAACATTAAGGGTACAAAAGTTAGCAGGGGGGACTATTTACCTCCGTATATTTAAAAAGGAAACAAATAATAAAGAAAACAAATTCTTTGGAGTGTATCAAGACACAATTTAATTATGCCCCAAATCTAATGCATTTATAACGTTTCAAGAATAAAAACACGTTTTTCATGATAATAAAACCTTTTTGTCGGGTATAAAAAGCACTATATTCATGAGCATAATAATAAGTCCGAGTCACGCGATTTTAAACCGTAGGGATAATTTAAAAATTTAAATAATAATGGCTTCTGAATCTTTAAAAATAAGGACAATTAGAGTTAATGTACTTAATTGGTTATAAAAAGTATCAAACAGTGATCATAAAAACATAGTAATGATAATAAAATTAATTTTTTTTTATAGTTTAAAGACGATAATTTGTTTAATATAAGACCTTAAAAAAGTAACTTTTTATTTACAACAAATTATTCAAAACTATAAGAATAGATGACTATTACGTTTATGAAAAGGTCGCACTCAATGCGGAAAAGTTATACTTTTAGAACTAAAATGCCTGCGAAAAATTTAACTTTTTCGCACACAAGTAGGTAAACTATTATTACTTATGCTGCTATGAATGTGCTATACTTTATTAAAAAAATTATACTATACTGGAGGTTATTAACCTATAGGCGTAAACTAAAGAAATTATTGCAAGGGCAAACATAAGAAAAAGAGCTGTTAAAATATTTATAGTTAGTGTGATTAACAATTATTTTAAATTTATAGAAAAACGTAAATTATGAAGAAAAATAACCAATGATAAAGTATTTTTGGTGTAAGAAATAATCTAGTATACTTTTAACACAGCTTTGTAAAGTAAGTCAGCTATACTAATGTTTGGCATTGGTAATAGGATATTCTACTTTCAGTTGTGATTTCTGCGATTATAAAACAATATTACAGTTAGTGCTGATGGTGATATATTATTGCTAAAACAAAGCATGAGGGACTAATTTATTTTTTATAATTAATCATTTTTTGTCACTAGACTACTTCTTTGGCTTTATTTAAAATAATTAGTTACTTACCTAAGTAATAAAACACTTCTTTTTATTCATCATTTTTGTCCTTATAGTCCAAGAGCCTGTGAGCGGCAGACCTTCTTCATTTTGTTAAAGCTGCAAGCTTATCAGCGCATGCTCCCAACGTAGGTAGAAGCGATGGGTGACTATCAAGTATAAATCAGAGTGGCTTTGACAGGTACCATGTACCAAACTTTAGTAAATTAAAACTTACCTTTTGTCATCTTGTAAAACTGAATTTTATATTATGATGAGCGAGTACCTATAAAAAATATTTTTCCAATTGGCAGAGAGGTTTGACAGTTCCAACCCCTTGCCATACAAACAATTTAAGGTGTCTCAATGGTCCAAGGAAGTCCATTATTTTTGATCTTTACCAAGATATAACAAAGTCTTGAAAAATATTTGTAGGGTTTTTAAATAGACATGTCATAAAAAAATTTGATGTAAAAGAATGTCCCAAATGTTATTGCTGTTAGGTTAGTTAAAAAAAAACATTTTTGGAACACTCTGTGCACATCAAAATATTTTTGGACATGCCTAGTTAGAAAACCCACAACTCTGATATAAGACTTTTTTATCATATCTTATTAAATACCAGAAATATTTAACTCTATCGGACCATGGGGCTACACGAAAATGTTTGTCGGCTAGGAGGTTGAAACTATTAAGACTTAAAAATATCTTCTAATAGGTACCCAAGTAGCATATATAAAATTCAGATTTTACAAAATAAAAAGTTAGTTTTTATTTAATTAACCTTAGGTACCTGGTACCTGCCAAAGCCACTATGAATTAAACCTTAGAGTCTTCCATCCATTCTACCTATGTTGGAAGCATGCGCTGACAAACTTTCAGCTTTTACAAAATGGCGAAGGTCTGCCGCAGACGGGCTCTTACTCTATTAGCAATAATTCTTCAAGTTTATGCGTATAGGTTAAGAATTACCCTTAAAATTTTACTTTTGAGAACTGTTTGTAAACCATATTTAACCGCAAATATATCCATAAAATTTTAAAAATAAATAGTTTAAATAAAGATAAAAACATTAATGCACAAAAATAAAATTTTATCAATACGAAAAAGGATATTTCAGTCTGCATCACGTAATCATATAAATCAAGTTATATCGGGTTAGCGTTTTCATGATATTGCCTTCAGACATATAGTCCCTAAAATCTATGGATCTAATATGCCATTTGAAATGCGAAGCAGAATATTGCTTTAGCCTTAGACGCAAGTATTAATTTATGCTTATAATAAAAATAATATTAAAGTATTATAGAGTATCACCAAGAAAGTTGACATTATTTGCTATAAGTGTGACTTCAGAAGCAAGACGGAACATATACTACGGTGGGCTGTAAAAGTTCGTTTTTATACGTATGGTAATAGCAAAAAATATAAATAAAAATTATAAATAATTTAAAAAAGAAATACAAAATTACAAATAATATTTATCTTTTGGATAAATATTTTAGCCCATTTATTTTTCATAATCTAATTTACAAAAATCCCTAGGCAATTACTTAAAAATATAGATTTTCTGGTTGTTTTTTGAAACGCTTTGGTCTCTTGGGATTATGTCAAAAACCCGATTTTTGAAAAGTAGTAAAGTAAAAATAAATAAGTGGTCGGGACAATTAAAGTAATTATTTAAGAATTTTTTTATTTTGTATTTAATGAAAAACCATGTAAATTAATAGAAAAACAGTTATATATATATATATAAAATAGTATAGTATTTAAACTATTTATTAATTTTTGTGGCTTTTTAAAATTACCTCTGTAAAAACCTTTATTTTCCAAGACTTATTACACAAATTTTTACAACCACAATATGCTATAAATTTTTAACCCAAGTAATATCTGGTGATTACAGAAAATATATTGTAGCCATATTTTTAAAAGCAGAATCTCCAAGTAAATAAATTACCAAAAAAAAGAAATAAATAATTTTTGTTTTACGTAACAACCAGAATTATTTATGAAATATAAATATTTTTTACCTACTAAAATTTTAATTTAATAAGTAGATATAGCAAAAATTAAACTAAAAAAACAATATATAAAAATTTTTTTACCGAACAGTATTTTAAAAAGTGATTAAACTTTTGTGTACCTACTTTAGACATAAAAATGTAACGTAATTTACAATCTTTTTGTAAGCAAAAAATCTTTATACACGTGAAAAAAGCTGGATAAATTATGTATTCGTCAATTTTTTTTTAAAAAGAAGATTAATTATGTTATGCTTTTAAACTGAAATATAAATCATATTTTAAATAACCTTTTAATACGTAACAACGTAAATAACAGAAAATTGTAAATAATGATGTAATAAGCGGAGATGTTGATTAAGACTTAATTAAACAATATTTATTTAACTTGCTTTGAATTTACAGACTCTTTAAAATTAAAATATATTTAGCAATTTTATGTACACTTTTTAAAATGTTATGTTTAAATTGGTTCTTTGCTTTAAACTTGGCTTAGAAGGAATTAAATAAGACAGTAATACAATTTATATTTTTTTGTTTCAAAAGATATAACTTAACAAAGGCTAAAATAAAATTGGTGATAATACACAGTGTAAAAAAACGTGTATATATTTTTTTATATAGATACCAGGAATTTTATATCATCAATAAAAAAATATTTAAAGAGTTTTAAGAACATAATACACTAGGTACATTTATCTTTATAACTTTTGGAAATATGGCCATTTAAATCAGGTATTTACTGAACGTCAGTAATTAAAAGGGGACGATGCGCGACGGGCCTTGGGACCTAACTGTATAATAGATGTATATAATAATTAACTCAATATTAAGACCCAGTTTTTTTCTTAATAGTTTAGTATTTTTATAACTGGACCTATATTCATCTTATATAGGATGTCCGGGCAGTTAACGATAATACTTAAAGTAAACCTAAGTAAAAATCCTTGGTTTTCAAAATATTGGCACTTTAAATTTGTAAAAAATAGATTGTTGATTGTCACACCTAAACGAACATATATTTTTAATATTTTTTAATAAATAATAATTTCATTGTATTAAAATAATAGAAAAAATACTATTTAATCTATTTTAATCAATGCGCGACAGCAACGCGTAGCTACGTCAAATAATTATACATTATACAAATAGTATCTATCTTTTAGTGTAGTACCTTTTTAACAACTAAAAAATTATGATATGTCAAAGCATATACAATGATGTTCCAGTGAAACCCAGAGATATTTTTGAATTATACCAAAAATTTTATTTTAGTAAAGGTATTTATTCATTTTTTATCATGTTTTATTACCAAAAGCAAAATTAAGGCCTAATTTTAAAGTGAACTTTGAGATAATTTACTATTTCCTAAGTTTATTAAAATCCTTTGCTCAGGACGCGTGATAAACGAGGGTTTAGGTTATATTAATGAAATTGGTAGGAAAATTTGGTTTAAAATAGAATACTAGAAGTTTAGTTTTGTAAGGTAGTTTAATTCTATAATGTTGGTTTTGGGTAAAGCATATAAAAACTAACCTTTTTTTATAGAAATAGGTATTAGCAATTAATATAGTAATTTATGAAACAAGTGCATAAAGTAATGCTTTTTTAACGAATGGGAAGTTTGACAGCACGATCCTTTAGGCGAGTACCGCAATCCTATAAGTAAAAAAGACACTTTATGCATGTGTTACATACTAGATTTTTTCTACAACCGTATAAAAATTTTTCAAATACATATGTTTTATTGATTTACACTTATTAATTTAAATTTTTGCAGTACAGCCACTATGTTGCAACAAAAAATCATACCTTCCTTATTTTTTTAAGAAACAAGGGGATACTTGTCTCTTAACTATGCATGCACTTATGATTTAATTTTAGAAAATTTTATGTACCTACTTTTTCATTTTAAGTTTTGTGTTTTAGAGACAATATTTTCCTAGATTTAAGGTAATTAGTTTTAAATAATACATTTGAATAAAAACAATGAGTGCCAAAACCTAAAGGTTTTTGTTTAAATAGTTTCACTTTTTTTTTATTAATAAATTTATAAAATGTAAGTTTTTTCCTCGATCTTGGTTTATTTATAATTGTTTGTTCTATTATTTGATTATTTGTAGCAAATAGTTTTGTCTAAGATTCTATAATAATATTATGATTATTTTTTTGTGTTTTATTTAATGACTATTTGTTTATCGCGTTCACTATAATAAAATTAAAATTTTTAAGGAAAGCACTTATAATTTTTAAATTGTAGCAATGTTTTTATTTTGTATATTTTTCCAAAAAAGCTTTATTTTAATAATATGTTCTTTTTCAACAACTGCAAAGAACATTAAAAAATATATTTATTCATCAAAAATTCACGGTAACATAGAAACCCTGGGTGGTCCGACACTAGGCGTTTGTCTCGTGTAAAGCTTTGTTACAAAATTTAATTTGCGATTTGGGGCACGTGCCCTAATTGGTCAACTTTGAATGTGTTTGTAGAAAATTTTATGCGGCTGGCATAACCGAAAGATCAATTATTTTTAAAAGTCTTTTAATTATAAATAAACCGCTCTTGAATCGTGTATCGTACAGTGATAAAATCTAGGACTGTAAAAATATCTCTATCAAATATAAACTTTTTATTTTATTTTAATTATGAACCATGGTAACAAAAAAACATTATGGTTTTGTTATTTTTGTTAAAATATTTTTTATTTTAAGCCTTACGTCACCCAGGAGCATGTGCCTGTGTTTCATAATTATCTTTTACTAACCTTATCTCATACTTCCAGTTATAATATTATAAATGTTAAGTTACAAATTATTAAGTATACAGGGTGGCCGCAAAGGTATTCGAGATATTTCGGATATGAATTCTAGGACTAATTTTAGGCAAAAATGATTTTTATTCAATTTTTCGAATTCTTAACGGTTTTTAAATTATCTGGATTTGAAGTTTAAAGCTTAAGCGAAAAATGTGATTTAGTTTAATAAAAATGGTGTTTTGGCTATCGTCGTTGATATTCCCTAACTAAGCCGGTGGTACTACCGTTCCAATATCCATAGAAAATCATGTCCGCGTATTTCTCATGGAAATAAAATATGAGGCATAAAAGGCAAGAAATTTAATTAAATATAGGTGAGTTTTTTTGTGGAACATAAAGACATTGAAGTTTTCTTTTCTTCTTTTTTTTAATTTGTAAATACAATTTATTACGATATTTTTAAAAGACGCGTATAACAAAATTATAAGTATCTACCCTTATAATAGTTATTTATATAAAATTTAAAAAAGTACTTTTAAATTAATTTAATTAAATTATTTCTACTGTCTAATTTTAATGCCAAAGTTCTATTAATTGAGCCAGAAGCATTTTATCAACGACAATTAAATAACTAACGTATTTAAAAGATTTATTTTAATAAATGACCTTGAATTCATTGTATAAATACATATATTTTGTAATAGTTTATTTTTTGAGGATATATGAATTTTAAAACAAAATATGATTCGGCTTTTCTTCAGAATAAAGATATTTATTAAATATTTTAAAATATTTAAACTTTTATATATTATGAAGAGCTAATTTTGCTTTTGCAATTTTAAAATTAAAATAAAGATATCTTTAATAGAAATAAAATTATAATTAATTATTTAAAATAAAATAAATATTTTTATTTAGGTTAAATCAAAAATTTAAACAACTTACTAAAAAAGGTTGCATCCTATTTTTAGGGGTTAAAACCTTTTCCTAATAGGTTTTTAAATTTTTTTATGTAAGCTCAAATTAGAATAAATATTTTATATTACATAATTAATTATTAACTTATTTCGTATAAGGTTATCTTGATTTTTATTATATTTTTGCAAGAGCAGAATAGTTCTAAATAAAACATATATAAAAAGTTTAAATTTAATAAAATATTTTTAAATATCTCTATTCTGAAGAAAACCCAAATAATATTTTGCTTAAATTTATATTCTAAGAGAAAAAATAACCAATAAAAAACCCATTATATGACTTAACACTTTCATTTACTATTTTTATTTTGTTACCTTTTTATAATACCTAAATGTGTATCTTTTACCGGTAAATTAATTTTACAAAAGTAATACTAAAGTCAGATCAGTCATTTTTAGTAAAAGTTTTTCACTTTTTGAGGCACGTCCAAGGGATCAGTTTAGGTCTCTAGAGCCTCGCTAAAAACTTATTTTATGATTAGAATATTATAAAATAATTTCGACTACAAGCCCTTGAACCTAGGTTTAGGGGTTGCCACGTTTGTTAGGTTTTCATATAACCTAAATAAAAAAAAGTTATTTTATATTAAACAATTTATTATTATTATAATTTAAGTAATCAGTGTTCAAGTAAATCGTAAATTTAGGAAATAAAAAAAATCTTTAAATTTCAATAAATCTTTTAATTATTTTTTAAAAACCTTTTTCTCTACAATACACGAAAATAGGTCATTAAACACGCAGCATATTTATGGCGCTGACCGACGGTCTTTTCCCCACTAAAATTCTGGCCGACAGTTTTTAATTATTAATTTGACAAGATAAATAATCAACTGTATAAATTTCATGTGGTATAAAATGAATGTGTAATTATTTTTTTTATATCTCTATATACGTGACTGACGTATAATTCACCATCTTCAATACAGCTGACTATTAATTTTTAGTTTAAAATCATCTAAAGAACTGTCTCAAAAGTTTTGACAGCTGTCCATGAGTGAATCGGTGGCAGCATCTGAAAGTTGGTTAAAAAAATACCAAAAGTTATTTTATACCAACTTTCAGATGCTGCCACCGTTGAATTCACCGCTACTTGGACAGCTGATGCTGGCCGCTTTTAAATATGAGGAAAAAGCTGTAATCTATAAAATTTCTGCCTGAATACAATGACTTTTAAATCTAGCGCTACCCTCCCTACTATTAGAGTAACAAGAAATGAACGTCAAAACAGACAAATATTATTTCACGTTAAGAAATAATAAAATAAAAATAAATATATGTTTCTACCATTCTAAGACATTCAAAAAAAAAATATTGTTTTTAAAACTTACGCAAAGTGTCTTTCCGCATTTAAAGCTTATTCAAAATCCTTTTTTGTCGTTCGTCTAACTGCTTTTTTACTTTGCACATTTTTTACTAAAACAATCTATTTGAAATGAAGAAATTATTTTTTTTCAGATTATAAATATTAATAAATTAGGTGTATACGTTTGTCTCTAATCTCTTTCTCTAGTTTTTATTTATTATTTTTTTACCTAATATACAAAACTCACAAAACCTATTTTTAGTAATTGCTTGGAAATAAAATTTTTACGTAATAAAATATAAAAATTATTAAAAACATTTTATTATTAAATTTTTTTTTGTATTAAAACCGGAATAAACCCAAAACATTTTTTTTTAATAAAATTATAATTTATTGTTTAAGGCAAATAAAAACTAATATTTAAAAAAATGGTTTGTTAAATATTTTTAATTGGGGAGATATTTAATTATTTTGAATAAAAAGAACGTAAAGTCTGATCACAATACTTAATAATGATAAGAAAATCTTATTTATTTTTGCTACAGATTTTATTTTTTGTTCTTGTAGAAAATAAACCCTCTTTTTGCCATTTAAAAAAAGCTTATATGAAGAATAACATACTTACGAAATGCGAACGCGTCTAAAAGATTTTATGCAGGAATCTAAATTTATGGTAATCTTAAAATAATGTTTTTGATTTTTGTACACTGCTTGTCGAAATTATTACAATAAAATAAAAAAGACATATAACCACAAAAAAAAAAGTTTCTAATTAACCTGTTTATCAAACCAACTTTACAGCTTTGTTGCTAAAAAACAGACATTAAATTTTATTTTAAAGGATAGTTAAAAATAGACTAAAAAATTATTTAAAATAAATAAACAAATGACACATTTTTGAATTACTCTGTATATCGTATGGCGATTCTTATTACCTTCTCTTTTAAGATAAAGCAAAAATTTTTATAAAGGATAACATTCTACAAAATGCGATTTGGAAATTGTGAAACGTATTCTAATTGGTCAACTTCAAAAGTATCGTTCAAAAATGACCAATTAGAACATGTTTCGCAATTCGCACATCGCATTTTGTCAGTATATGAACTAAGCATTACGCGAGCCAGCCGGCGTTTGATAGGCTAAATTTTTGCCATTGAAAGCGAAATCTCTCCCCGTAGCGTATGTCTACCTGTAGTGAAATTAGTCGTGGAAAATTGTTGCGAGTACTATAAGAGGCAAGACACGCACTGAAATGGTAATTAAGTGATGTGGCTCGAAATAGTATGCTAGAGGCAGGTAAAATCTCTATAGCCTAAGCCGCTTATTAAAGAAGAGTGGCGGTGAAATGTGTCAGGTAAGTGTGTGGCGTCAGTTGGGTACCACTTGTCTTCAAAATATGTATTATTCGAGGACATACACACACACACAGATTTACCACAAGCTCACTACTTCGCCGCCACGTAATTTGCTAGTCACTTTAGTGAGTGTCTTGCCTAAGGCATCGAAGTCAACCAAACACGCCCGAACGCATACGAATACATTCAAATTTATTTTGATTACAATTGGTTTATCGTCCAAGTTTGACAAGTAAGTAAGCGTGATTTTTTGCAAAGCAAGGCGAGCACTAAAGTGACAAGCGAATAACTTAGTGGCGAGGTAATGGGCTAGTGTCAGATAAAATGTTTAATTTGGAAAATTAAATATTTTGGATAAGTATTCATGACACTAGCACACTAACTAGTATACATACTTGCCAAAACCATTTCACCACTACTTTACCATAATACAGGCTGTCGCATTTTTTTACACTGTCTTTAAGGATTTCACCTGCTTCTAGAACAGCGCCCACCACATAACGACAATTACCTTATGTTTGCCTTGCCTTAGAAATATGTTAAACATTAAAAATTTATTTAAAGAAATAATTTATAAAACGAGAAAAAGGTCTGAGCACAATACAAATAACTTATTGTAGTTTTACAGTCCCGCAACATATGGAATTGTTAACATTAAAGCGCTGCCAGATTACTTTCAGGCATTTTTCGCCGGTAAGAGGTATTCTTTAAATCAATTTACTATATTTAGCATACTGCATTAAAAAACAAAAACAAAGTATACTTTGTTTTAGAAAGGGTGAATGTTTCGTCACATGACCTGACGTGATATCCAAATTAGAACACGGTGTGTATTGGGACATATATTAAACCAAGAGAAAAATTTTGACTTTTTAATTTAGACGTTAGAAAATTTATTTAACTACTTTATTTAATTTATAAAACTTTCAACTTTTGAGAATTAAAATATCTTTAACTTACATTAAATACCTTACTTACGGTTAATAGAGTTTACCTACTTTTTCTCCATTTAAAAATAATTTTTGCCTTTTTAATTAAGAACTTGTTGGCCTTCTGTATATTGTTGCGGAATATTTAATAATATCGACCTATATTAAAAATACTAACACTTCACAGTAATCGTATATTAAAATCACAAAACAGCACTTAACCTTCAAAAGTATTTTAAACAACTTAGGTTTCACGAATGATTTGCAACCACAAAGTTGCAGGTTAAGCACAATTTCACAGTACAGCAAAATAGGTCTGGATAGTCGGTTAGTTCAAAACATAGGTACTAAACACTTATATATTTCTAATAACTCAACTTTAACATAAAAATTAATAAAAATATTAGGGATGTCTAAAATATTTAAAAAATGGTAACGACAGTTGTTAACATTTGATTAATTACTAACGATTCCTTTTAGACTTACGTCAGTAACGTAATTTTTTGTCTTCCTTGGTTAAGACGGTATAAAAAGAGAATAACGACATATGACGAAACATTCACCTCCTTTAAAACAAACAATAACACATTTCGCCTCAATAAATTCCTTTAGTATGCAGCAAAAACATGATGCAAGGGACATCCGTTGTCGGATATCCTTGAGCGTGTTCACGCTGATAGCAAAGTGACTTTGCTATGAGTTATTTGTACGGTGGCCTAAGTTGATTAATTATATAAGCATTGGAAAAACGAAGATTTTCCCAACTACTTTTAGCGGTCGATAGTGTATTATAAAAAAATAACTCCATTAACTTTTTTCATTTTTACCCTTCTGCTTAAATATGTATGAGAAGGGCCGTCGATTTGCTCCGCCGTGTTCTACAAGTGGCTTTTTTAGCTGATGAACCCGTATTTAGGCGTTTTATTTGTTCTCGAGACGGCGAAAAGACATTTGGTTTTACTACCCAAAAAGTCTTGAAACTTTTTGTATGACTAAGGGATATTATGCAGGGATCTAAATTTCAGATATTTTTAAAATAATGTTTTTGGTATTTATACACTGCTCATCGTAATTATTGCATTAAAATAAAAAGGCATATAAATACAAAGAATAAATAATCTTCATTCTTACTTGACCGCCCTGTCGAAAAAAACCAATATAATCCCATAGAACCGATAGAAACCATTATAATCTGAGACAAAAGCACAATGAAAACCGTGGTTTCTATTGTGCTTTAGTCGCAGATTCTAATGGTTTCCATCGGTTCTATAAAATTTCATTGTTTTTTTTCGACAGTGTTATTGATCCCAACCAACTTCACAACTTTGCTGCCACGAGAAACAAATTAAACTTTATTTAAAAACTAGTTACCTTCTAGGTATTATTGTATGGTTTAAAAGATGCTTGTAATATTGTTTTTTTATACGACTGCACGTTTTTCAAAAGTGATTTGTTTTTTTTTATTGTTTTGTTCAAATTATTTTACCTTATTTTGTATTCAAATCGTTTTTATACATCATAAAAGTTAAACTTGCCTTAACCATCCCGGTAATGCAGTGAAAAAAGTCTTTTATTTTTAACACAGACGACCTGTGTTCGATGGCCGGAACAAAAAAATGGAGGAGGAGGAAAATTTTGTTTCCTGGGGAAGATGGTAATTCAATGGATGTTTAAAACTACAAAATCATAAATCAGTCAAAAAAATTTTAAGGACAAAAAAAAGAAGATTAAAAAAAGAGGGTTCTTCTATTCATTGGTTTTCTATGCATAAACTACCAAAAAGGTTTTTCACTTACAAACTCTACGTCATAACCTTATTTTTCCTTATTTGTAATAATTCTTACAGATTTTCCAACCTTTTCCCCCTTTACCCCCTACCCCCTTTTTGTACGCCAGTGCGTAAGAGGGAAAAATATGGGTAAATATCTAATAACTTGACATCCACGGTACCCTGGTACTTAGGTATAATCCTTTGTCGGATGTCACAAACATAGCAAAATATTTAATATAAATCTACACCTATGCACGTAATGAGAAACGTTAAACTATAAAACCAGCTAAGGTTCATTGGTAAGAAGACCTTTACTTCTCTAAATATTAGCATTATTTGATAAGGGTTATATTTGGAGGGGCCAGGGACTTGTCAACAAGCGGTTAGCTCCAGCCCCGTGTGTATTGATTTATAAGCTTTGACAGCACTGGAAGTTTAAATAAGAAATAATAAATAAACTAACCAGAACTAACCATGACTCCCCACCTATACTTTTCCTTTGTTTTTTATATTATGTTAGTCAAAAGCTTATAAATTGATACACACGGAGCTGCAATAAATTGATACACACGGGGATGCAGCTAACCACTTGTAAAATACATTTTGTCTGTTAAAAGCTTATAAATCGATACACAGGAAGCTGCAGCTAACCACTTGTAGAATACATTATGTCTGTTAAAAGCTTAGAAATCGATACGCAGAAAGCTGCAGCTAACCACTTGTAGAATACATTATGTCTGGTAAAAGCTTATAATTCGATACACGGGAAGCTGCACCTTACTACTTGTAGAATACATTATGTCTGTCAAAACCCTATAAATTAATACACACGGAGCTGCAATAAATCGATACACACGGGGATGCAGCTAACCGCTTGTAAAATTCATTATGTCTGTTAAAAGCTTATGAATCGATACACAGGAAGCTGCAGCCTACCACTTGTAGAATATATTTTGTAAATCTATAAACATCGGGCTGCAATAAATCGATACACACGAGGCTGTTTCTATCCGCTAGTGCATTGCCAGGGTGTCAGCTATTTGTAGTGCATGTAACCATTCCTAGGACGAAACACGTGTTGCCGTCTTAAAAGTAACTCAAGAACATCCAATTATTTGGGGACTCCGTAATTTAAAAGTAACCAGCTCAAGTAGTCGTATCAGGTTATTTACTTGTTTTTATTTTTATTATTAGGGATTTTTTCCACCCAGGACTTTAGTCTTTTCAATAATTTATTCCTATAAGGCTCAAGAATATTAACACGTTATTATTATTGAGCTTAATATACACATGGATATAAATTATAATTAAATTGGGGCCAAAAATAATAACAAGCAATTTTTCTTTAATTATAAGAAAATTAATTTAGATTTACAAAATTTCTTTGTATTTTTATAGTAGAAAAATTTAGGTAAAAGAAAATACTTTTTGAATATAATCCTTTATTTAATTTTATTTTTAATGTTAGTTATTAACATGACGAGAGAAGAAAGTGGGTTTCATGACCGATGCGAAGCGGAGTGCAGAAATCATCCAAGGCAGAACAAAGCACTTTACTCCAGGAGGAATGTACATATGCTATTTTTTCTATTACCTGCAAACTTTAAAAACATTTTATTTTGATTTATCAGAAAAGTTTGCCTTTTAATAAAAAAGATAACCACGGCTGGCATAGGGGGAAAAAGAACAATTTTTCTCTAAGGGAGAAAAAGTGACATTTTCTTCCATTTACACCAAAAAAAAAGTCTATTTTCGATGAAGGTAGTAGAAAATTTTTCTTTTGCCTTATTAATGGATTACTTAATTTACGTGCTTAAATTATTTACCATAGGGCAAACTAATCAGAAAATAAATGTATTATTAGTTAACACCAATATATCTATGAAGGCCTTCGTGTCCATTTAATGCTAATATTCGTAGCTTATAACTACCACGCAGAATTGACATGGTTATTATGAGCCAATATCCTATTTAGGCGGTTGTAATTAACCGGCGTTTGATACTAATTCTAAGATAGGGCATATTTGGTCCCAATGAGGGTACAAGGATCCCTATTAATTTGGTTCCCCCTAATCAATATTGCTGTTTATATTGACATATGCTGGTAATTGGCAATTAAATAGTATATGCAGAGTGTTTCCTAAATGCAGTATAAAAACTTCGTAAGCTAAATTCATGAAAAGGTAATGTAAATGTATATCCAAAAATGCATCGTTTCCAAAATACATACCGTATGGTGCGTCGCCGGACTGGCAATGGGAAATTTCATGAAAATTTTGATATCTTTAAATGTTGGCTCCTCTATTGATTTAACAACAAATTTGTATTGGACAATTTTGAAGACATTGATAAAATATGTTTAGAACACCTAATTTCGTTATTTTTCAAAAAGCCATTTAACCCTTAAGTAAGCGCAGGGCGTCAAATTGCACCCAGTGTTGCCAATTTTGTAATAACCTTAAGATTTTTACACTTTTCTAGGTGCCTCTCTCGGTAGGTATATGCTAATTACAAAAAACCCGATAAAAACAACACCAATCATTTAAAAATTTTACGTTTTTTGCGCGGAGGGTTCAGAGTTATTTAAAAAAACTCCTTGTAAAATCGTTGCATACCTGATACATATCGTAATGAAACCACCATTAATGAATAAATAATAACGAATAGCTTATAGAAAGTAAAACTTTAATTAACAATTTAAATGAAACAAAAAAATGTAAAACAGACCTACATTCTGTAATCAATAACTTATTAAGAATAATAACACTGCAGTGACGGAACTAAATTACCAAGAATAATTGATATTTCGGGCACAAACTCGTGCTATTATTTTAAGCGCTTTAATCTGGTTTGGGAGCTTCGATAAAGTGGGCTCATTTATCAGAACTACTGACTAAGTAATATTTTTAATGACATAAATAAAATACTAATTCCATGATTTATAGTTTTTACTATAGAATAATGGGATATTGTACGAGCGGAAAATACGAAATAAATTTTGGTGTTATCAGCCGTTGCTAGACGAACCCAGATAAAACAGATTAAGATTGTTGAATTGCTAGACGGTCATAGTTGAGTTGCTAGACGGAGTCGTTATTGAGTTCCTAGACATAAGCCAGACTTGACCTCACTGCCGTTGAAAATATTTTTAAATGATTATATATAACAACTGAGAAAAGTTGTTTTTTTGTTGAACCCCTCCCCAAAAAAATTAAGTTTTAAAAGCCATTTTGTATTTTCACCGTAAATATAATAAAATATTATTAGCAAATTGTAACTTTTGCAAAATAATCTAAATTTTTCAAATTCGGTGGAAAATCGCCAGTACGTCACCTTATTACAGTAAGGTAAAAATCGGCGGGCGAACTTTCGACACCAAATTGTGTTTGTACCTGGGGTAATCGAAGGGTCAAATTATGTTAGAAGAAATTTTAACACCGCGCCGTAAAGCAGTTAGTTACGGCGCCCGACAGGGTAATTAATACAGTTTTAGTGAATTACAAATGGTTAGTTCTGGTAAGCAAATCCTTTTTTTTAATTCTTTTCTTAAACCCAAGGCACACTTACGAATGGTTAGTTCTGGTAAGCAAGTCTTTTTTCTTAATTCCCTAATTAAACCCAAAACTACAATATTAATAATACATAATTAAAATCTGTCCGTTAATTATTAGAATAAGTGGATTTTAATGCAACATAAAGCAAAACAGAAAAAATTATATAAAGCGTTGGTCTTACAGAATATTTCATTGCATGGGGTGTTGTGTTTATTACCGTCTAGGAACTCAACAATCTATTTTTAGTAACTCATTTTAAATTCAAAATTTTATTATTATCTTATTGCCGTTTAGCAACTCGAGTACATCCTTATTGAAAACTGAAATTAAGCGACTTGGCAAAGTTGCAGTTGCAAATTTAGAACATATTGACATTTCATAATCAAGTTTTGCTTTTTGTTGTTGCAGTTAATAATTTATTTTTTAAAGAATTTTTATGATTTATGAAGTGAATGTGAGTAAAAAATAGGAAAATAGTTAGTCTACAACTAGTGTTAAGCGTTAAAGTGGTTGCCATCATGGATTTCATTGTTTTGGTTTATCTGCAGTTCAAGTCTAAATAACGAAGAACTAGGGCTACATATAAAGTTTCTCGAAACACTGGCTATTATCCTGCTTTGTGTAATTTAGGTTGTCAGACAATAATGCCTAATATTTTTAGTAAGATTTACTAACTAATCAGGTAATTTATGTAAATATTCTTTGCCAAATTGAATTCAGATACCCATTTTTATCAGCTGTTTGACCAAATTGCAACACTGTGCTCCTTAATTTGAATTCCCAATCAGCATCCTTGTATTTTATCAAACCTGTATCATCAACGACTTGACGTCCAATTTCTGAAATATAAAGATCTTGTGCATATACATGGTGTTTTAAAACAAGAGAAAACAAACCTTGGAAGGTAAATCCTGGTTTAAAGTATAGGGTAGATTGTATAAATAAAGGGTTGAAAATCCACCCACACAACTATGAAAAAAATTAGATACGCAATTTTTATTGTTTATCATATAAACAAAAATGTGTTGTTACTTAAACTATTAAATAATGTTTGTTAAAGCCATATTATAAATGTTGAAACAGCAGACAACTACAATATTTTTTTTTAATTAATTTCGTCCTTGTCTACACGTCGTGACATATTTAATTTTTTTATTGTAAATGGGTAAGTTTATTTTAAAAAAATACACAAATGAGTAAGTTGATCTTAGGCAAAATACACAAGGCAAAAAGCTTCTACAGCGTGTATACTTAAGTTCGCACTATATGGGAAACTTTTTATTATTGATTTTACGAGAAAAAGTTATCCTTATTAAAACTTCTGCATGGTCTAAAACCAAAAATGCAATCATCAGATAATAAATATTTGCAGTGTTATACGAGGTATGCCGAAAAATGTAAATTTGCTCAAGGGGAAAGTACCTTTATTTTTACCAATATCAATCTTTTTATAAAAATTACATTTTTTATAAAAAAAAAAATAAAAGGAAAGGTACTTAATTTTTAACAATATCTATTTTTTTTTAAGAAAAAGTTGTTTAGAATTAAAAATACCCTACAAATAGGAAAACCTTATTATTTACATTTATAACAATATTAAACATTTCTGACATACCTCGTATACCGCTGCAAAAATTAATATCTGATGATTTAATTTTAGGTTTTAGGCCATGCAGAATTATTAAGGAAAAAATACCTTTTTTTGTAAAATCGATACTAAAAAAATTCCCATAGTGAGAACTAAATTTATTGCTTTTTTTTTTAAGTTTGCATATTTGTAAGTACTTTTTAATTCTAAACAACTTTTCTAAAAAAATAGAGATTGTTAAAAATTAAGTACATTTCCTTGAAAAAAAAGGCGGAAAATAGTGAAAATAGGGTTAGTTTATATAATATGTACAAATCACAGGCCTTTAAAACTAAGGTTGGCGGTACAAAATAACCCACAAAACGCCAAAAGAATGTTAAGAATAGAATAGTAAAACAAACAATTTTTAGCAAATAAACAATATTTATGACCTAAGTCATAAAAATGGCGTGTAATTTTAAACAGCTTTCAATATTCTTGGTTCAACTTGTTCTTTAGCTTAGTTTATAAACCCGCTGCTCTTTATCCTGTGGCACTTCCTTTTTCCTGGGCATTAGACAATTTTTTACATACGATTATTAGTCACCCGCCTTCCGTTCTGTAAACTAGACTAACACAAACATGCTATTTAATAATACATGGAAAAAGGAAACAATAAACCGAAAATTTAATACATCGTTATCGCCATGTTAGAATCCATTTAATTTTAAACAATGCTGCCAGATTTTGTCTTCTAATACTCCTGTTATATAAATAAACGGCAAAATTTTAAAAAATTTATTCTGGTAAACAAATCATATAAAATAAAAATGTCTTATATGATTACGAAAAAAATTAAGCAGCCGCACAAACTAGTATGAGTTCTAAAAATGAATCCTTTAATGGATTGTCATAGATAACCAATATATTTATTTAGAAAATATGTTGCTTCCACGACGCAGCAACCGTGGTTGCAGCCTGCAACGATAAAATAAACGGCAAAATTTTAAAATTTATTCTGGTAAACAAATCATAGAAAATAAAAAATGTCTTATATGATTACGAAAAAAATTAAGCAGCTGCACAACTAGTATGAGTTCCAAAAATGAATCCTTTAATGGATTGTCATAGATAACCAATATATTTATTTAGAAAATATGTACTTCCACGACGCAGCAACCGTGGTTGCAACCTGCAACGATAAAATATAAAAAAAATCTTATTAATTGTAAAATACCCACACTTAAGGATTTTTAACAATTCTACAAAGCAAGAAAACATGAATCAGTATGTGGCAACATTATTAAAGACTCCCAGCGTCAATTCTATTGGCTATCTTTTGACATTAATTATTGGCGCGAATAAATGTAGTTGAAATGTAAAAAAAAATGTTACTGATCTATTACTTTTGACTGATAAAGTTTTGCCTGCGCATATTGATAATAGGCAAGACAAAACAAATAATCTTTAACCCGGTTTTTAATACAGAATTGACCGGCACATTTTGTAAATATAAGCGTTAATATTTTCACATTTTTTGATAATTCAGTAAATTAAAAAAATGAAATTAAATTTATAAATACTTCCATTAGCCAAATCATAACGACCCAAGGACGTCTTTTAAAAGTACTCAAAAGACGTCTTAAAACTAACGTCCTAAATTCGTCTTCCTTAGTCCATTTGACGTCTAAGAGCAATATGACCCAAATAAAGACGTCTTACAGACATCACCTTGCTACCTGGGTACACAGCCAAGAACAAAGCAAAAGGGTTATAATTTGTTTTAAGATGAAGCCGATGAATGAAGGCCAAATGGAACATACGTGTTCAAAAAATAACAAATATCCAAGTGATTCTTAAAAACCACTGATTGGATCTACCTTACCCAACCCATCGGATCAATATTTGAAAATGCCTGTAGTAGACAAGTAGACTTAATTTTACTCCAGATGTTTATCGACAATAGGTAAATTTTTTGGTAACTTTAAAGGTCAAAGCACACTAGGCGCTCAAGTCTCGGGTCGTTCAACTAGGCGCTCAAGTATTGGTACGCTCACGGTTCGATAAAAATGTTTACATGCTTTTTAAATGAAAAGACCGATTCGTGAGCGTACCAAGACCTGAGCGCCTAGTGTGCTTTGACAATAAGGCCAACAAAAGTTTGTTATTATGCAACGACTTCTAAAAATTAAAATATTTAAAACATGCAGTTTGTTTTTGGTATTTTTACATTTGTACCTTTTATTCACACTTGTATATCTCCGTTAAAAAAGTTTTTAGTAAGTAATACTTAAAAACATTTCGTCATTTAGTAGTGAATATCATCAATAAATAAACAAAAAACCTTAAAATTTCTTTCAGTTTCCAAAGCAAAAAGAGAACTAATTCCATTAGGAAAGCACGTCTACTTTTTAGGTATTTCTACTTCCGGTTTAACCTTCATGGGTAATTAAGTTTTAGTAAATGAGTTGCCAAAACCGTTAAGAGTGTTTCAAGAAAATAAATGTTAAACCATATATATATATATACGTTATTTGGTATAAAAACCACAAAAATATTTTTGGAAGAAGATGTATGTTTTCATAAAAGAATATTTTTTTTACTTTGAAATGAATTACAATTTTTAATTTAAGCCTTATACGATCAAACTTAAGTCGGCACTAGTGCTAACTTCTTTATCATTGGAAATACGAAGTCGTTTAAATAATTAAAGTTGTAAAGATATATCAAATTTTTAATAGTGTTAGGAAATATGGCCATCCTCATTAGTTTTATAGTAAACTCGCATTTTTTAATAAAACACTCTGCTTATTGCATCGTCATTAAATAGATATTAAAAAAGCTTTTTTAATATTTTATATTTCTATCTCCTATAGTTTAAAAAATATGGCCATCTAAAATCTAGAAATAATTCTCTACATTTTGTTTTTTTAATCATCTTGATATCTTTGTTACTAAAAGAAAACACACATTTTAAAGAAAATGATGCAGTTTATGAGTAGAAAAATTAAAAACATTACATTTAATCAAGCAGCATTGGTGCTCTGTTGCGTAGTAACGGTGCATGCGATTGTTGATTCTGTTAATTTGTATATCTTGTCAAAACTGACGGTGTAGTGTCATTAAGCATTTTCTTAATATGCGGTCAGAAGATGATGCACGAGCTGTTGCACTAAATGACGATGGTCGTGATATACGCTATATTGCAAATTTCTTGGGCAGACCCAAGAGCACTATACAAGATGCGATCAGTCGCTTTCGTCAGACCGGTGAGTACACACGACGTTTAGGATCAGGGAGTCCACGAGTAACAAATCCACAGGATGATCATTTTGTTACTCTAGCTTTGCTTTACGGGACCGCGGAGTAACATCCACTGTCATTCGTCGTCGACTTGAAAACGTACGTGGCACAAGAGTTTCTGAACGAACCGTCCGCCGTAGATTACATGAAGGGGGATTGATGTCAAGACGACCAGCTGCTTGCCCTGCTTTATTACAAGTGCATCGTGTTCAACGCTTAAATTTTGCACGTGAACATAGAGACTGGACTGCCGAAGAGTGGGGGCGTGTCCTATTCACCGATGAATCACGTTTTTGTTTGCGTTCACCGGATGGACGAGAGCGAGTCTGGAGAAGACCAGGAGAACGATTCTCTGAATGTTGTATATCTCCAAGAACACCTTTTGGAGGCGGCAGGATCATGGTGTGGGCTGGAATTTCATTACACGCCCATACAGACCTCGTTTTAATTGAAAACGGTGCTTTAAATGCTAACCGTTATATCGAGGAATGTTTAGCGGACCACGTCATTCCTTTTGCTCCATTTGTTGGTGAAAATTTTTCTTAAAGCTCTTTAAAATATCTATCTAACGGTGATGCAATATACAAAATGTTTTATTTTAAAAAATGCCAGTTTACTATTAAACTCCCGAGGATAGCACTACTTCCGAAACTAATAAAAATTGGATATAACACATGTGCACTTTTCTTAGAGCTTCTTGTTGATATAATATACAGGGTGTTATATTTAAAAAAGGTTAATTTTTTTGTAATTAATGGAAAACTCTAACTTCAATTGTTTTAAGGTTGGCAGCACATTAATTAGCGGAAAAGTACTACAACTTTACTTATTTAACCGACTTCGTATCTCCAATAATAAGAAAGTTAGCAATAGTGCCGACTTAATAATGATCACCCTGTACAACGTGTCCAAGATCGGAAGACGGGATTATGGTATGATGTGCCTAATAATATTCTGCTCTATAAGTTTTAACATTCTGAGTATTTCCAGAGATATAAAAAAAAACGAAAAAATAAAAATCTGTTTAATCGGATTTTAAAATAAATTGAGCCTTTGCATTATCACTTTCTCGGCTTTAATTAATAATGGTATTTTTATTTGAAAGGCGATTTTTTGTTTTCGTGGTACCATCATCTATTCTTTTTTAAAGACGGTCCAAATATTGTAATATTAAAGTTTAAAAATCGATTTTATTACAAATTTAACGATGTATCACACAGTAGTGTTTAATTCTAATACGAACCTGTGGTATTAGAAATTTTATTTTAATAATTGACTTTACATTAAAAGTTAATAAATAAACCAAGCTGAACTGAAAACCCCCTAGCATTACTAACCCAAATTTAATAAATAGGTTTGTTCCAGCAGAATGTTGGAAACATGTTAGCAACAATCGTAAACTGCAGAAATTGTTACAAACATTAGTCAGAAATGTTGGCAACAGTTTTCTGCTGGAACGAAAAATAAACAAGGCGTGCATACTACTTATACGTCAATACAAGAAGGTTATGTTTACAATTTGTCGGTAATGTTTACAGAAAGTTGCAAACTTTTCAAACAGTTTCCAACGTGCTTCCAACATTTTTAAAACTACATGAACAACAAACAATTGTATAATGTTACAAACTGTTGGAACGACAAATTTGACGTGAGCAGAGATCCGAACGGTTTGCAAACATTTCTGACAGCCTGCTGGAACAAACTAATATAGTCCACGAAATTTCAAAATCAAAATTTCAAAACCAATTTTATATGGAATTCAGAATATTATTTATCCGTAATATAGAGCTGTAGGGGGGATAACAACCCTCGACTCGATCAAATCCAGCAAGTCGATGCGCATCTATCACAAACTCAGCCACAACACTGTATCGAGTTTACCTTCGGCAAAAGACGTAAAAACGAAGGTGCCGAAGGTAAACTTGAGCGAAAGTCGTGGCTGAACCCATAAAAATGCACATCGACCCGCTCTGATTTAATCAAATCGAGTGTCAAGATCCCTCTGCTGTATTATTTTGAACTCGGTAAGAGTTATCTCCTACATTTTAAACTAACACATTTAAGTAAAAATACAACTTTAAAAATGCACAAATAATAAATAATCAAATGATTTTATTAGGTTTTTTTTAAACAGCCAAAAAACTTTATTAAACCTATATGGCTAACTCTATACAGGGTATTTCTAAACAAATGCAAAAAATTTAGGGAGGTGATTCCTTGTTCCAAATAAAGGGATGTTTGCTTTGTAGTAGGGGAGCCCAAGATGCTAACGCAGTTACTGAGCGTCATAGAGACCTATTGGGCTGTTGCAAAGCTTGGATGATAAAAAGAAACAATGTTGTATAATGTTGACCTTTTCATCGGGGCGTTAAGCGGCTATGCACTTTAAGTATGTCAAAAAATTGGCTTGTGAAAATCGTTCATATCGTATTGAATTATATATTTTTTGTCCACCTTGAATTATTTTTTTTTAAAAAAAACAAAATAACCACGCTGGAGCTTGTCAAAATGACGATTTTTATTTACAACTTTGTAGCCTGTTTGTAATTTATTTACCCTATCTTTATCTGACGCGCACGACAATTTCGAATGGGGAGGTAATTAATGGGTACAAGGTATCCTCCGACTCGCTGTAGTAACTTGTGAAATCCCATCTTGGGCTCCCTACCATTATAAAATGGCGGAGGTCAAAACTTAACCGTTAGGGAGATATAGCGAAAAAATTTAACACAAAAACCTCTTTAGGTTGTTGCCTAGGAACAAAATAGGCATTATGTATAATACTAAGTAATGTTAAATAAAGACATATTACAAAGGCCTCATTTTGCGACAGCAGAAAAATATTTTTTTTTATAATTTTCTATATTGTCCCGTCACGTTATGATTTACATTATATTTTTTTATCTTAAATTGGTAATTTTAACAAAAAAATATACAAAATAAAAAAGTTTCTTAATAAAACAATTAATTTATATTTATATTTTTAAAGTCATTGCGTAAATGTCTCTTTAAATTTGGTTTAGGAAGGATAGGGGTAGTCTATTTCCACCACTTCTATTTTTTTAAAGAAGTGCAAACATATTTGGAAAGTATATTTTTATAATAGTTATATTTTCATAAAATTTCAATATTCTAGCGCATTTCATTTTGAGATAAAAATAAAAACATTATATTTTGCCATATTTGCATCGCGACATTTTTCCTAATGGTTGATACTATGGATGAATGGATGACACTATGTTTATAAAGCAAAGTACCCTTTATTTTAAACAACAAATCATCTTCTAAAATTAATAAGTATTCATAAGTATATCTGTATATTGCGCATTTTATAAGTATCAGTTTTTTTGTAAATTAGGTAAACAAACTTGACATTGGCACCATATAAGAAATGATATTGGTTGTTTTCGTAAAAACCCCACAATTTGTATACGGAACTTGTTTAGTATTTTTTCTAGTCAGGTTATTCTAACAACAGAAAAAACACAGTTAATAATTTTTAAATGTAATTTATTTTAAATAATGGAAAAGCCTTAACACCAAATGATTAGGTTGGTGGTAGATAATTTGATTTTTCTAACGTTGACGATATAATGATAAGATCCTTATTCTGCGCAAATGCAAAACGACGTAGGAAGCTTTTGCATGATTATGCACAAATAAATGGTCATTCCGCCAATTTCCAAAAACCAAATAATCTACAACCAACCCAGTTAAAATTATTTGTTAAGTATAAATAAATAAAATATGTATAAAATTTATAATTAGAAAAAAATTTGTACGGCGTAGAAAAAGTATAGTATGCAAAGCATGCATAAAGTGTCGTTTTTTTACTCATGGAATGTTAAACTCTGCCAACTTCCCATTCATAAAAGTATAAATTTATGCACTTACTACATAAATTAATATTATAGGTACATTTTTACGTTTACATAATTTATTTTAGTGTTTTAAAATTTGTCGATATAGATTTAACGTCATCATTATATTTAAGCTTTAATCAATCATGTGGAATTGCTCGCAAATATTTTAATATTTTGATAACAAAAAACTTTTTCTACCAGTAACCAACGTAATACCAGTCACTATGTAAACTGCAATTCAGTAATTTGAAAAAAAATCGAATACATGGCACCGCGTTTCACAGTCGATATGTCGGCTATACTAATAAATTATTCCTGCAATGTATAAAGCTGGCAGGTGGTATGTTACAGCTTTACAAAATACCAGTCGATCGTTTTAAAACAACTTTGGAATTTTAAAAATCATACCACAATTCCTGCTTAAAATGAAAAGAAAAAACAACAATGCAACATTGTTAAAATGATAGTTAATTATTTTAATGGTATATAATATTGCAAAGTTATAATGTAATTGGCCTATACCTATACAGGGTGTTACATATTATTCTTTAAAAAATTAAGAATAGATTGTAGTATAGGAAATATAAAAATAAGTTTATATAAACAATCGGTTTTTAGTATCACCCCATATGTTTCCTATTTAATTTTACCAAAAATTAAAAGGGTTATTTGTGGCATTTAGAGAATAATTTAGCTGTAACTTCATTAAATGAATTCTGTTGAGTGGCATCTTAAGCAGTTAGTACCTTAACGAATATTTTTGACAAAAAATATACGCCAATGACTTTTGCAAAATTTAATATTTTATTTTGATTAAGCTCCTATGTTTTTTCGGATCTTGTTTATTTTTTGAAAAAACAAATCACTTTATTACATACCCACAAGACCACACAAGAAAAAAAATCATTTGTGTCTTTTTAAATTATTTTGTAAGTAATTACATTACATTAATGCAAAAACACTTAATTACATACCGTTAACACTTAAACTAACGAATCTTTTCGCACTTAAAAGTTATTAAGAGTCCAATTTAGTTAGGGGCTCAAACTGTAAAATTTAAGGTTAAAAAAACAGCTCCGAATTGGTCAGAAAAATGATCATAAATATACCAACATTTACAGCATGTTTAAAATATCAAGGTTATCAAAAAGTTTGTAGCGCCTTAAATTAGTCATACATGGATCAATCAACAAGGATGCAATTGGTCACATAATGGTCAATATTGGTCATTATGATTAATTAATTGATCAGCAAGATTAAAAGCAGTTATGTATGAAATAAAGATATCTAAGGATAAGAAAATTTTGTTAGCGACGCAAAATTAAAAATTTTGGATTCAAAAAACAAATTCTGAAATCTAGTAACAATTCGAGAATTGTTTAGAGGTTTTTAATATTTTGTTAAAGATACTAATAATTATTATGAGTATAAAGAGTTTAAAATTTTAAGGTCACTTATTGCTACATTAATATATTTAGTATCTTAACATCAACATTCGGAGGTTGTTTCATGCTGTAACAACTAGTCACGAATTGGTCAGAATTTATCATTAGGTCATAGTAATTTGTCAGCAGTAAAATAGAACATACAAATATTTTTGTAAATATTTATTTTCTTACCAATCAAAACTTTTTTGGAAGAGGAATTTTTTTCGTAAAATTTATAATTAAAAAGATGTCCGTTTGGCAAGAACTTTCGAAACACGCTGTATAGGGCGTGCGTTTAGGGTAGCCCGCCAGATTAGAAAAAAATCGTTTCTTAGACACACTTAAGCGTATCAGATTAGAACAAGGTTAAGTTAAGTACTTGTTAAAGAAAATATATTTCAATAATCTAAGGATTTAAAAAGTGGCATAGGAAAATGGGTGAGTCGCAAAGTTGTAAAAATCACCGCGGAATACTTGAATGCGATTCATTTTCTTTTTATTTTAAACAAAATCCTGTAAGAAGTGCAAAAAACTATATTCTGACGTAGTTCGTGAAGCGATGTAGCTTAAACCATAATTAAAGTGTAGAACGTAAAGCTGTTGAGAAATGTATTTAAACTTCGCGGATTTCTTTCACCTCACTCTTTTTTATTCCTCACTTTCTTGCACCATTCCTAACCTACCGTTTGCCGCCATGATGGCTTTCACAGCTAATAACAATAGAATATTTGCACATGGAACACTTTTTTAAATTGACTATGTGTTATTTTAAGAGCAAATGAAACACACTTTAAGGTTACCAAATTGACCTAAATGTACAGCAGCCAATAACATACTTGACCAGTTTAGCAATTACATTAATAAAATGCCAGTATCCGCTGTAAAACTAAAGTTTCGTGATTCCGCAACATAGCGCCTGCCAAATGCATCCAATGGCTCGTATAAATTATCAGCTAGTCAGGATTTAGTGCTTTTCCACAGTAGAGCCGAGTATGATTCCACTGTGTAACATTGAACGCTGCAAACATAGATTTTCATTTGGTTTTCTGTAAAACACCAACTATTTTGTAATAGGCCAAAATTAATTTATATTAAATAAGTTTGGTAAATAATTAAGAAGTGAGCATCATATTTTGTTTAATTGAATTAGATAAAATTTGAAAATATATATATATTTTTTAACTTTTCATAAAATTTTGATACTCCGCAAAATTATAAAATTTAAGTTAGTTTAATTCCTTTAGTATCCATAATAATCAACCTTTTAAATCAACATTATACATTTTTTTTGCAGTTCAGGTTTAGGTGTTGTCATTTATAAAAATAAACAAAATGTGGTTAGCTCAACAACAGATACAAAAATATTGTATTTTGAAAATTAGAAAAAGTATTGAAATATGTAGATTTCTGTTTAATCGGGAAAAACAGATTTAAATAAAAAGCCTTTTTAATGTGCTTATTGTAATTTAATAATATGATTATTATTAGATATAAAAAAACCCAAAAAAAACGGGTATGTATTAGTAGTCAAGACATTTTTAGATCATAAAAATATGTTTAGGAAAGGTCCACAAGTATAAAAGCGGCTAAAAATCTATGAAAATCTAGACTTGACATCGTAATTTAAATTTATAAATATTTTAAGGTTATTTTTAAATAAAGATCCTCATGTTTTGTTTTAAAAGTAAAAAGCTAAAAATATTTTACTTGTAGGGTGTCTACCTAATTCTTGCACCATATGGAAAACTTTCTTATTAATAATGTTACGAAAAAAGGTATTTTTCCTAAAAACTTCTGCATGGTCCAAAACCAAAAATTCAAACATTTGGCCTACCAGAAAAGTACCTTTGATTTTTTATAATATTAAAAAAACTTATTAGGAAAAGATGTTTAGTTGAAAATTACATTCGAATATGCATATTTGTATATTTTAAAGAAAAAACTTTTTTAATTTTTTTTTTGCGATAACGAGTGTTTCTGTGTTCTTGTTGCTGTTTTCATAGTTGGTAAGCTTTCTTTACATATTTCATTTTGAAATAAGTTTGCACGAATGTACAATCTTAAATTTTTACTGTTAACGTATAAAAAAATGTAAAAACAAGTTTATTTTTTCAATCAAGTTTGCATATATGAATGGTATTTTAAATCCTAAATATCTTTTTTTTCACAAAAATTTTGATATTATGAAAAATAAAGGTAGTTTCCTTTTGAGCAAAATTCATATTTTTTGACATACTTCGTATATCACTACTGCAAAAATTAATATCTAATGGTGGCATTTTGAGTTTTAGACCTTGCAGAACTTTTTCCAAAGAATAACTTATTTCGTAAAATTGATAATTAAAAAGTTTTCCATATGGTGCGAGCTTAAGTAGAAGCGCTGTGTACCATTTTAATTTATGACACATTTAGTATAGTAACATTACGTTTTTTAATGAACTGTTAGGCAGTTTGTTAGTCTATCGTCAGTAATGGTTTGGTGGTTAGAGCGCTGGGTGCGAATCCTGCTGCGGCCAAATACTTATTTAAAAGTTTGGTCAGAAATTTAGTGGTTAGCTCAACAACAAACGAAAGTGCAAAATGTATTGATGCTAATAGCCAGCAAGGACTAAGGCGCCGGAACACACTTTTCCGTGTCCTGCGCAACCGTAGACATGAGGACCCCATTCAGTTGGAAGGGTCTAAAGATCTTCCTGGGTGGGGTCGTAGACTTAAGTTGTCACGAATAGGACCGTGGTTCGAAACCCACGTTAAGCTGTAGGTCCTGTCTGGTTGACATCACCTACACGTAAAAGACAGGACACACAATAAGCCGAGAGGCTTTAGTGCATGGGTTATTCCGGCCCTATTCTAAGGTCTAGGCGGTTTGGTAACAACGTTTCAAAAAAGCATGTTGATGCAACAAATTTATAAGACAATGTTTCCGAATAGTAAAGTTGTACTTGTAGCACTAATGTTTACTTGTTAATATTTTTAAAACTTTCCCAGGTACATATGCAACCTAACATTTAGTAGGTTTTTAAATTTTATTTTAAAAAAGATACATTTTAACAAAGCAAGATTTTTCTTCTGGTCCTTAAAATATGTGAATTTATTTTCTATTTTAAATTAAGAATAAAATAAACCAATTATTTTTAAATTTAAAGAAAACTTTCGCGTTAGCCTTTTACTATCAAGCAAATTATATTTATAATACACACAAGACCTATAAGATGTCGCAATAATGGCCTGAGGTTCCTAAAACACATTAATTCCCCAATTTCCTGCAAAAATCTTCACTATATATTAAGTAAGAGCCAAATTATTAATTTATCGATACTTGTGTTGAACGTAGCTTACTAGATAAAACTTGGAAACTGTGAACTGTATACTTACAAAACTCATAAATTAGAATATAGGTTTAATCTTTTTAGTTTGTCAGAGAACCTTACTTGACTAAAACTATTTACAAATAAATTATAATGTTTTTTTATCATCTATGTTCACTGAGGAAAGTTAGATGTTATATAAAAAAATATTTACTATTTTTGTTGTATCTTTTTATTTTACTCTTCAAATTATGCAAGCCTTATTAAAATACCGTTAAATTTTTATGCGTATTTTCCTTAAAAATATTTTGTAGTGTTTATGTACACGGTTTTTATATATTTTGCTACCCAATTTTAACGATAAGAAAAGAGGATAGAAAGAACTTTTTGTATCAAAATTTTGTAGATTCTCATCTATTATCTTTTACGCATAACAAAAGAAACAAATGAATGTTAAAAACTCAAGACAACTTAGAAGGTAAAGTTTTTTTTTAAATGGTAGATCCTGTATATTATTTCACCATTAAAAACGTTTTTTAAATAGCTTTACAAAAATACCATATGTTTTATATGTCAGTCTTTAATAGTTCTGGTTAGGAAATATGACCCTTTTAATCTAAATAACAGCAAATATAATTTCCATTATATCTACAGTGTCAGCTTATAGTCTTAGCGCCAGTGGATGACAGACCGTCTATATTTTACCAAAGCTCATATTTTGCTCAAATCCTATACCTACCTTACAAGAAATGGGGCTTTACTAAGCCGAGCGAAGGTAGCTACGAGGTCACGTAGGTAAGACAGGTTTAGGACTTAAATTTGACTAAATTCGGCAGAATTTTATCAAAGCTGACGTTTGTCCCCATTATTAAATGTGACAAAAATAATATTGTTAGACTATTTAGCTGGTTGTTATTTGGTGGAAGGCTTTTAAATAAACTTTAATATTTAAATTCATAAATTTTTATTTTAAATCTTTCTGTATGTCATAGGGCAATTTTTTTACCGTGTTTATTTTAAAGAAATATTTTTCTAACGCATTGTAAAAATAAATTTAATAGATTTTTTTAATTTATAAAAACTATGAAAAAATTAACTAGTTTTTTGTGGTATTAAATTAAAAAATATATTTTTTCTGTTTAAATAGTAGTAATATCGCGTTTTCGACCACGTTGAATATTATATGTCGATTTTTATTATATAGTTAAAAATGTCAAACTTTATAAACGGAAGGATGCAGTATAAAAAAGATACTAGACTGGTACCTACTTAATTATATTGTTACTATAGTAAGGATAATTAGGAGCAAATAAAGTAAATTAAAAAACCCGACTTTAAATATTAAAAAAAACACGTTTTTTGTGTACCTCCAGAGGGACTGCTCGAGGCAATGACAAATTATTTAATTTTGTTTAAAAGAATAAGTGTGTAAGCAGTCGTTTCTTTGTAATTTTATTTTAAAGAAAGGCGCACAAATGAAATTGGAGGGTTGTTTTTCAGAAATAAGCTCAAAATATATCTAAAGCATTTTATTTCTTTTTATGAAAAAATATTCATGTTTCTTTGGTAACGATTTTTTTTAACAGTGGGGTAGTAGAAGATGAAAATATTATTTATAAAACAAAATAGGCTACGGAGACATAAATAACATTAAAAAATAATACAGGTTGATTCAGAACTGATTCTTAGGCAGACAGAAATCTATTTTTATAGAGTGTAGTTTGTTGTATTAAGGCTTAAATTACAGGCAACCATTGGAGGATATGCAAAAAATTAACTTTTTCTGGCTAAACTAAAAGATTATTGTATTTAAAGGAGCGGTTAATGTTAAAATAAAAAATATTAATAATATATATGTTTTATAAAATAAATTTGCTGGTTCCACCACTTTATAATTTACATTTTATTTTATTATTTAAAACTGGAAAGTTTTAACCGCAATTAAAAACCTAAATACCAACGATTTTAAAAATTCTAAAATTTTGATTTTATTATAAATAATAAAAAATATTGTTAAAATATTTAAAACGGTGTTTATGAGAGCCTTGCACTTTGTGCTATATATTAAAACCGTTTTAAATATTTTGCATTTTTTAATAAAAAAAAACAAATTTTAATAAAGTTAAAAATGTTGGTAACTAGGATTAAAGTTGTTATTTTATGTAGAATGGTAAATGGTATTGATTTAACTAGGTTTTGTTAAAAAGACAAGAGAATTAAATGTCAGATTTTTCCCTCAATTACAAACAACTAGAATGTATTGTTAACAGTAAATAACAACGGTTACGCAAAGTTATAGATTGCCCTTTTTTTATTATTTTCTTATTTTAGTTGTCTTAAAAACCTAATTATTAAAAGAGATATGGCCATTTAAATTAAAACATTTTCTCAAATAAATGTAATTTTTTTAATATATACAAAATGCTGGTTTGTTTGAACTTTAAATGAGATTTTATGAAAAACAATACAAGATATCGCTTTAAATAAAGAATGCCTTTTGGTAAATAAAAGATAAATAAATAAAACGATCCAACTTAAAAGTGAGTTACTCTGTAATGAAGCGCGATAAAGCTTTTTTTTATATTATTTTGACACACTTTATAAATTCCATCATTTAGGACCATACCTTTTCAAATACCCTGTATACTGTTAAAACCGGTAAAAAGATATAAAAAAAAATTTCGGTAATATTTTAAATTAAAGATTAATAACTTACTATTAAAGCGCAATAAAACTTTTTATATAAATGATCAATTTTATTATGGCTTACTCTATCTGCCTTATCATTTACGATGTGACCTTTTAGAACAGCATGTGTTTGTCTTCTTATGCTTTAAAATTATAACTAATAAATTTTATTTTTAATTTAAAAATAACAATTTACATAAATATAAATAATTTAGGTATGTCTGAGGTATAAAATAATAAAATGAACCCCTGTCATTTTGTGTTTAAAGTCAAGCGCGGTTTATTGCTACTATAAAATAAAGTTTTAACAACCAATGCTTTATATACAACCGAAATGAAACTTCTAGAAATTAATCAGGCTAAAGTGTATTTAATACCCTTGTGAAGAAGTATTCTCTATAAATAACTATTTAATTTTCTATTCCTGCAAAAACAAATATTTCTAAATATAATATTTTTAAAATATGTTGTAGTTATTTAATTTACAACAAGACCTTAAGGGTTAACAAAAAAAAAAAACAAAAAAAAAAACGAAAAAAAACATAATTTTAAAATACCCCAAATTTAAAAAAGATGTTTGTTTAACCCTCAATTCTACCGATACCGGGTCATCGATGACCCGAAAGTTCAATATTCGGAAATAATTTTTCTGATACTTTTTGACCTACATGAATTTGTAATTTTTACCGCTTTGTCATTTAATTTTCTATAAAACAGTACTTTTTTAAGATTTTTTTATGTTTAGTAAACAATGTCTAGTAAAAATGTAATTTAAAAATTTAGTTTTCATTAGTTTAACCAGAACATCTACAAATGCTGAGGTAAGAGCAGACACTTAGTGATTTCTCAGTCTCGGAATTTTGAAATAAAATGTGAGTAAATTTCTCAGTCATAAAATAGTTGTCCTTCTCAAACATCTTCTTTTCATGACATTTTACTAACAGCCAAAATAATGCAGTTGCAATGTTTTTAACGTGGCAAATTAAACTCAAAAAATATCTTTTATAGACCAAATTAAGTATAAATATATAATTGCATATTAGCTTAAAACAAATTTATTTATTTTGACAATAAATTATTAAATACGAGAAATGCGATGCCTTATTTATTGGGTCATCACTTTTTCATCTCACAGCTAAAATGATGCATAATTGTTTAATACGATACACATGATCTTTTAGTAAGATCGAATCAAAGTTTTGGTATTCTGGAATTTTTTTTTCCTTTCTTTTAATTTGTATATTTATTTTATTATTAATATTTGACTTTTTGTGTCTAAGAATCTTCGATGGCGTTTAAATCAGATCATTTAGGAAAGGTTTTGATGACATAGAGGCAATTATAGAGTAACCATTCACGAACGTGTCAAGAGAAGTATTTGGGATCATTGTGTAAAAGTGAAAAAGGTTTAATTAATTCCAAATTTTTTTGTCCTAGACCTTAGGTACTGTCCAAAAATATTTAAATACATGTAATGTTTTATGTTACCCTTAATAAAATGAGTACTACCCACCATAGCAGTTCAAAGATTTTTATAGAGCAACCACATTCTTAAACTTAGAAATCGGGGCAAGTGAAATTGAATGTTTTTTTTTTTTTAATTTGCGTCAAAATTTTTTCAAGAGCAAAAAAAAGGATTTTACCTTTCAAATCTTTAATAACTCCTTCGCACCGTCGCAACCAAAAAAAATAACCTTCTTTACACACACTCCAGCCACAACCACAAATCGGGACTTTTCTAAAAAGTTCGGGACATTTTCTAAAATCGTAGGGACGCGGGACATTTTTCGAAAAAGGGACTGTCCCGCCAAAATTGGAACCTGTGGTCACTTAACTACAACATAACGCCATAATGTATTTTAAATGTGACTGAAAAACTATTTCTGCTCTTGCATAATATATTAAAAGTTAAAATTACTTTGAAATCCAGAAAAAAATTAATATAAAATATTTACTTTAATTAAGGTAATATTATATAAAAAAATACAGTCAAATATTTTTACTTATAACTAATTTTTAAAATTAGTGGGGCACCTTGCTCCACCCTAGGCAACAAGAGTTTTAATTTTAAAAATTTAATATTTACAAAAGATTTTAAAATTTCTTACAACCAATTTTTGTGACGTACCTACAATTTACGCTTTTCGTTTAAAATCTAACCATTTTAATTAATTAGACCCTAAAAACGTGTATTGTTTTATTTTAAAAACTGCTTAAAAACTTGGTCATATTCTGAAGTAAAATAAAAGTTTTACAACCGACACTTCGGTAGCAAAATAAAACTTCTAAAAAGTAATCAAGATGAACCTCGTTCATCCTTGAAAGTGGGACCGACAAAAGCATACTATAAGGACAGAAAGCAAATGCAAAAGGAAAAAACTGCTTGAAAAATGAATATAGAATGGTGTATGGCTGTTCAAGCGAAAGAATAGCCAGCCACCCATATTTCTTTAGAATTATGAACATATTTGCCTAATAGGCAATGGGAAAATATGCTTAAACGGAATATTCAGGGTGTTCAATTAGGTAGTCATTCGGCAATGTGAAATATTGTTGGTAAGTCTGTTGATAAAATGTCGAATTTATTCTGGTAACCAAGTTACAGGGGTTGAAAGTGCAATTTTAATTTTGTTTTGCTTTTTTGCATTATTGCATTTATTTTTTAAACAATCTATTTGACATTTAAAAAGAATCGAGCTCGGTAGATTATAAAATTTTAGGGTAAAAGTAGGTTTTTCTTATATCGACAAAGGGCACTTTACCTGAAACATTATATTTATTTACTTTAAACCTTTTTTTACTTTTCATTAAAGCCAATAAGCTCACCGTTTAGAAAACAATCGGCATCAAACTTTTAAATAATTTCAACCAAATAATCTACATATTAAAATAGAATAGCCAAATTAATTCGCTTGGATTCAAATTATGCGAATTTTTCCACTATCCTGCCTTAGCACACAAACCAATTTTTATTTACATTCACTAATTATTCTCTGATTTTACAAAAAAATACTTGATAATTTTAATCCCTATACATTTTTGAATAACCAAAATTTTTAAAAACCAACTTAGGGTATTACTGTCAACCTTTTACATAGTCAATTTTTTGTGGCTCCCTTAAGAGATTTTGACTTAATATGTTCCATAATATTTTTTCTTATTTTAAACTGTACAACTGTACTGTACTGCTCTGGTTACTTTCTGGTTTTAATAATGCCAGGTAATAAAAATATTATATGGTGATAATAGTAACAATAAAAATGTTTTTTTTCTTTGTAAAATGTGTTTCTAAAAAAATAAAAAATATTTTATGCAACTAAAGTACAGGCATAGCTTTGTTTTTAAAGCAGATGCACTACTTTTGAACTGCAACAGGATTTAAATTTTAAATAGAATGCAAAAGGTTAAAGCCTGGTTTTATAAATTAGTAATTTAGTTACGTGCCTTTATTCTGGAATCCCGATTTGAGTTGTTGGTAGATTTAAAGTGACAAAGCTTGTATTTACGTGAAATAAATTATATAAAAAGGTTTTTTATATGTTAAACGGTTTTATTATAATAAAAGCTAAAAATTATTCGGTAAGTTTTGGCTAACATAAAATTTCTATAATAATATTTACTCTGGATATGCTACGCCCAACGTTTTTATTATTTGTCTGATCAATACCCCCGATTGATAAGAAAATTGGTGTTATCTGGTAGCTAGGAATTTCAGAATTATTTTTTAGTTTTGTCTTTAGTCGATACTTCTTATTCTACTGAGTTCACTTATTTTAGAGTACGTTCTATTTTACTAATCAAGTCTTTTTATTTAATACCCTTACTGAGTTGATTATGGAAAAGAAAATATGTAATCCGCTTTTTATAGCGGCGACCATCTTGGAATTTTTTTTTCATAGTAAGCTTTATTCTACCAATCAAGCCCATTCATTTGATACTCCTATTGAGAAAGGTGTGGAAAAAGATATGTAATCCACCATTCTTGTGGCAGCGGCCATCTTGGATTTTAATTTTTTTAGTGAGCCTTATTCAACCAATCAAGCCCTTTCATACCTGTACTGGGTACAAGGACGAAGTTAGTCCAAATTTTGTTTTTGTTATTAGAGGTAGAGACTTGCTACATTTTAATAAAACGATATATGTATGTATGAAACTAAAATATTTTTCATAGACTTCCTAGTTTTCAATATACAGGGCCAATTTTTTTTTTTTTTTAATTATTTGACCAAACAAAAAAATCAATTATCTTGTAACTTACAACAAAAGTAGAAACTAATATTACTATATAATTTTACTTAGCATCCAGTAGTTAGATTTTATTATTTTATATTTTTCAAGATATAAATGAAACAAATGATTTTTCTAATTTATTATGTATATTTTTTATTAAATTAATTAAAATTAAAGCATTTTAAAAATGATTAAAACAAACGTAAGTACGCCATATAAGTATTAATTTGCATCATTAATGCTTATGTATAAACATAAAAAATGTAGTTTATTGTACGTTAGTGTGCATTATTTGAATATTATATTTTGTAAGGTTAAAAAAATGCAATTTAAAAAAAAGTTTGTTTTATCTGGCAGGACCGATAAATTGTGTTAAAAACATTTTATTTTTCATGTTGGGTTTAACATTGTGGTCCTTGATTTTATTATTAAAAAAATTAAACGTCTTAAAACCTTTAATAAATATTAAGTAATTTAAAAATATATTTTCTATAGTAAAAAATATATTAATTGCTAAACGAAAAACGCCTACATATACATATGTTACTAACACTTTACATGCTTTTAATTTGCTTAAGTCAGCGGAGCTGCCCAAACTCGCTACTTAAATTTTAAATTGTAATCTTAAACAATGTTTTAGCAAACACTGATAATTTATTTTAGATAATTGACAATTATCAATTTTTATTATAACATAAAAATGTAGTGTACCTACCTTTACAGTATTTTGAAGTTAAAAACAAATTGCACATTAAAAATAAGAAATGTTTTATACCGTACATATAAAAATAAGATTATTTTTTAATTAAAGTATATAAAGCACTAAAATGTTTTTATGGATTTTTTTATAGCGACATGTATTTTATAACTTTTAATAACTTAGGGTAAATTTTTAAAACTGTTTTTATTCTAATAAAATATTTATGTGTATTAAAATATTTTATACAAACAATAATAAATAATACACAACCTTTTAAAAGACTTTACTACTTCACAAACATTAAATTACGATTAATTTTTAAGTTTAAGACTAAAATGAATATTTTAATTAAATATAAATAATAAAATGTGTATATCCATAAGCACTTGCAGCAAGAAATGTTCAAATAATTTAAAGTCTAAAATACTAATATACAATGTGTCCCAGAATAGGTGTTACAAGAGGAGAAATGGACCAAAAATTTTGGAATTTTTAAACGTCCCGTCCTTTTGGCAAAACTGGTCACATGATCCAAAACTAATAAATACAAATTTTTTCTCTAATTGGTAATATAAAGGGCGAATCATAACTAGAAATATGAAAAATGTCCAAGAGGAAATTACCCTTTGTTTTTTAAATAGGAAAAAAAATTATAAGTAAATGTTGTAGAAAATTAAATTTAATATTAAAGTTTAAAGTTGAAGAATTATTGAACAAAATATTTTTGTCAATTTCTACTTTACACATTAACAGATTTTTATTACTTCAAATTTTAAAGAAATATTTCAAATTAATAAATTTTCTTTAATTTGTGTTCTTTTTGCCCAATATTCAAATTGTAATGCGTAATGAAAAAATTGACAATTACATTTTTTTGCTCTCATGCTTTAAATTTTAACATAAAATTTAATTCTCTACAACATTTACTTATACAATTTTGTTTTATATTAAAAAATAGAAGTAGTTAGATCCTGGGCATTTTTCATATTTTTGGTTATAACTCACCCTGTATAATGCCAATTCAAGTAAAATTTTATATTTATTAGTTTTGGACAATGCGACCAGTTTTCTCAGAATTTCGCTTTAAAATTTAAAAAGTTTTGGTCTATTTATCCTTTTGTAACACCTATTCTGGGAGTGTATAATTCAAGTTTTAGAATCAGTTAAGAGTTTTCGAATAATTCACTTAAATCAAAAGGCTTTCAATAATTTTAAACATTTTGAATGAATTAAAAAAATATTTCAATAATTCGAACAATTCGAAAATTAATAAATTATCACAATTTTCTATTGTTTACAATTTAAATTCTATTACATCTTGACGACGGTACTTGATTCAAAAGTCGGCTTTGTATTTTTTTATCGTAGTCCAAAGACATTTTGAAAATTTGCGTATTGTCCAAATTATTCCAAATTTTCGAATTATTTAATTTTTTCAAATAATAAACTTATTTAATTTTGAATTAAATAGGATTATTCAATTTAATTTACTTTAAACAATATTCACATTTGCTAAACACTAAAGCTAAAACCAAATTACCAAATTAGTTTTGGAGTCACTTTAGTTAACTAAACTAACAAATTTTTTTGCTTTAAGGCTAATTTTTAAAAAAGCGTTACATACTAGTTTTTTTATTTAACTTTATTATTTTGTTTCAGAAAGACATGCTGCTTTTTATGATTTACAAAATTGGCAAGTAAGTATAAAAATTTTGATTAATTTACAAGAAATTTATTAAAATTTAAACTTAGACATATCATAACACACATTAACATTAAAATGAGGTATTTTGTGGTGATCTTGGACTTGATCTTAACAGTGGAATTTAGGGATTATTTAAGGTTATGTTAACTTTATTATACGGGATCCTTTACTTCTATAGAAAGCCGTGAAATTACGGCATGTAACATAATGTTACATGTAACAAACTTATAGTTGGGGACCAAACATCATAGATTATATTTGTCAAAAGTATATTTAAGGTGTTATATCCAATTAGAGGACCGAAAAAGCTCATTCATTTTAAAATATATATATTTTTTAACTTTTAATTTTAATTATTTTAAATTTTAAACATAATTATATTTTGTATACCTTTAACAATATCTTGACATATTTATTTTGTTGGACAAAAGATTTTAAAAGCTTCTGTAGCCGATGTCCGGGTACACCTCTAAAAAAGTGGTTTTGCGGTGACCACTATATTTCTGGACTAGATCATCTAAAATTAAAAAAAAAAACAAAATGTAAATTAACTTTGGCCACTATAAATGGATAATAAATACCTAGTAAGTAACTTCGGTTACTGTAGTACCAATAAAATACATTTTTATTGTGGTAGCATGGGTTACTGACTGTTTAAACCAATGAAATACATTTTTTGTTCGGGTGTTTTACTTAATTTATAGTGAACAGAGTATAGTTTTAAAAATGTATAATCTATAAATTATTTTTCTTAAATACAAAAATCAATTTCGGGCCCCAAATTAAGACCTTAAATTATTTATTAAAAAACAAATATTTATGGCAAATATAAAAACCGTCAACTAATTCCTACAAAGAAACATCTTAGAAGCTTGTGTCAAAATTTCAGAGCGATCGGTTAAGTACTTTTTGAGAAATCGTGGCACCGTTTTCACTTAAAAACACTGTTAAAAAAAAATTGTAACTATTGTGTACAATGTTTACAAATGTGCGAATCTCTTCGAAACTATTTAACAAATTAATTTTAAATTTTAAGAGAATGTACTTAAATATTTGTGCACTCGAAATTTGACTTTAAAAAAGTTTACGGGAGCTTGTAATTCCAAGGGCAGCTCAGCATAAGGTAGCATGTTTTTGATCTTTAACAATTTTTTAAATTTTATGTCTTTTTTCAATTGTTTAGTTTAAAGTTAAATTTGCTGACCTTTAAATTTAATTTTAAATACTTTTGACCCTAACCGAACTAACCAGAACCTAACTTATGTTAAGAAATTTGTTTTCCTTTATTAGGAATGTTTTTTTTGTCCTAGATATGTGAATCGTTTTATTATAATTAGATATAAAAACGTCAGAAAATTATCTATTTTATTAGATTTATCAGTCTAGCGTAAAATCAAGTGCGATGTAAACTCAACCAAGTGTAAACTTACACTCGGTTTCTTTAATATAATTTTAGGACCAAAATAGAATCAGGGACAACATGTTGTTTACCTGTTAAATTAAACTAAAATCATAATAGTACAGTCTTTTTGAGTGATAAAAGTATTTAAATATTATTATTATTTTGTGTAATAAAAATATTAACCTATTTTTAATATTTAGAACGTTAATACTTTAATTAATAATAGTAATATATTTAACAAGTGCATAAAGTGAAACTTTTTACGAATGGGAAGTTTGACAGCACGAGCCGTTAGGCAAATGCGCAATCCCATGATTAAAAAAACATTTTATGCATGTGTTACATACTATATTTTTTCCACGACCTTATAAACATTTCCCAAAATACCATTTTATACATGTTTTATTTATGTAAACTTGGTAATTTAAATTTTTGCAGCACAGCCGTTGTATTGCAACAAAATATCATAGCCTCCTTATTTTTTAGGACTCGTAACTATGCATTTATTATTTAATTTTGAAAAATTGTATGTACTTTTGGTAGAAATCAAAAATAGTAAACAATAGTATAATTTCCTTCTCAATTTCTTGGCCATCCAAATTCATTATTACTATTAGTTTTTAATAATTTCTATTAAATTTATTTGCAAACTGTCAAATTTTAAAACTAGTGACGCATGAACTAAAAGAAATAATGACGAAGTCAAAGGTAAATTGACCGTTTGGTTCAGTTAATGTCGCGTTTACTGTTACATAGCATAAATGATATATGATATGAAAATATTTGGGTTTATTGTAGTATGCATTTAAACAAAACACTAATTTAAAGTGTGAAAAAGCTTTTAAGTTTTAAAAAAGTTACTTGTTTTTAACACTTTATGTAGTGTACTACGGTCGTGGAAAAATATTTTTTAATACAATATATGTTTTTATTTTAAATGTTTTTATGTTAAAATTAAATATTTAATTAAAGAAAAAATAAGTAGCTGTCTCTTTTTTATATAGTTATTTATTTAGCAAAATATTTTAAAAATATAATAAATATTTTAACAAATTTACCCGAATTTTAAATTAGCAGTACCTTTTTAAGGAAAGGAAATTTATTATTATTAATAAATTTATTATTGAGGAATACATAACTATTTTGTTTTGTTTTATCGTACAAAAAAGTAATAAAGATATTTTTTTATATATTATTTATTGTTTTGTCTGCTTGATAAGAAAAACAAAATAAATTGAACAAAATGCTTAATTTAATTTTATTCGAAAAAAGCTGATAAAAGATAGGTAAGAAATAAGAATAAATGGTATTATAAAAAAACTAATTAATGTGACAATAAATGTCTATACAGGGTAGATCTTTAGGTAAACTTTCGGATATATCTAATTAAAATATTTATTTCTTTTTTAGTGTAACAAAGAAAATACATTAAATCGCGTTAAATATTCTATATTTAAAACCCACTGTTTTCTAAGGTTTAACCTTTATATCTCTTAAGTCGAAAACAAAATTAAATACTTGTATGTATTGTAAAGACAGTATTTTATGTCAGTAAATTTTATTAAAAAATAAAATTTATTTTATTTAATAAAAAAAAATGGTTGGCTTATGGTCCAAGAGCCTGTAAGCGACAGACCTTCATCATTTTGTAAAAGCAAACAGACGTCAGCGCATGATCCCAACATAGCTAGAAGTGATGGGAGACTATGAGATTTGACTCATAGCATAGTTAAAAGATGGCTTTGCTAGTATCAGGTACCAAAGGTTAACAACCAAAACTTGACATTTGTCATTTTGTAAAAAATTTATATTATTTTACTTGGGAACCTATTAAAAGATATTTTCTTAGTCGCCAGACAGTTTGAACATTTCCTACTCCTTTGCAGACAAACATTTTAGGGTGCCCTAATGGTCCGAGAAAGTCCAGTATTTCTGTTAAAAATATTTTTATGTATAAAGAGTGTCCCAAAAAGTTATTGCTGTGAGATTACTTTTTTCAATTTTTTTTGGAACACCCTATATACATCATAATATTTTTAAAACATGTCCATCTATAAACCCCACAACTTCTATAATATAAAACTTTTGGTCATATCTAAATAAATGAAATATTGAACTTCATCGGACCATGCGTCCTCACAAAAATGTTTGTCTTCCATGGGGTTGAAACTGTCAAAACTTTTGCCGACAAGGGGAAATAGCTTTTAAAAGGTTTCCAAGTAACATATATTAAATTCAGCTTTTACAAAATTATAAATTTAATTAATTAAGCTTTAGTACCTGGTACCTGCCAAAGCCACTATGAGTCAAACTTCATAGTCTTCCATCGCTTTTATCTATATTGGAAGCATGCGCTCACAAACTTTCAGCTTTCACAAAATGTCAAAGGTCTGCCGCTAACGGGCTCTTACTCTATTATTAAAACAAAATAATGGTAATAATACTCCAAGCAAAAATAGTTATTTTAACTTTGGGACTTTTCCACAAAACCGAAAAATTTTTTTCCTTTTCTAAAGAACTTTGATTTTACGCTGGCTAAATCAGTGCATTCAATCATCGAAAGACATTTTCTACTACTTTTTATCGCCGATTATACGCTGTATGTACGAATGTAGAAAGAAGCTTATAGACGCTTGAACAATTCGTGCATCTAGCTTTAAGACTTATCGTATAGACTTATTCGACAAAACCTGGTTAAATGCAAATATTTTTAAAAATCCATCTATGTCTACATGCTAATACTATACAGGGTGTTCTACGAGGAACTGCTGCGATCGGTTCCTCGAAAAGTATTCTTTTAAAAATTTTGAAAATTTGGTAACAATATAAAGTAAGTGGAGGACATACAACTAAAATATTTTAACAGTCTTAGCACTTTTGGTTATGCCGGAAGTTAATGTAAAGTTTCTTATTTCTTATTTAACATTATTTATTTTTTAGAGTCTGCCTAAAATTCCTAACATATTTCATAATTAATACGAAAGGAGCAACTTATGATGGCGCCAGAGCAGCAAGTGAAAATATTTTAGCCAATGAGCATAAATGGAACAAAATTATTGGAGTAAGATTCAAAATAAGAAAGATAAAGATAAATACAGAAAAAAGAAAGAAATACTAAAATATTTCCACTTGCTACAGTGGCGCCATCTTAGGTTGCTTTCTTTCAATGTACACTTTTTCAACTTGTACACGCCATAAAAGATGGTACCCCTTTCCTCTACACTCCATACTACCTAGGTAAGACAGAACTTATTTTAAATTTTATGTCAAAAATGACATTTGCAAGCTATTATGCATAATAACAATAAATTTTTTCCAAGCAAAAACCTTTAATAGGATTATATTTCCTATAAAAAGACCTTCTTTAGTAGACTGCATAAATATTTTAACAAATAATAATACAGGGTGGTCAAAAATAATAATTAAAAATTATATCGACCAAAACCTTAAAGTTCAATTTTTGAAAATGAAAATCCCTCTCTTTTATGACCTTGTCCTAATAAGTATTCAAAATAAAAGTAAATTCGTTTTAAAGAGTTTATTTGAAAGATTTATATTTTTGAAATATTAAAGAATAAATAATAATTTATTTTATAAATTATATTTTATCATATAAATCTAAAACTACCTAACCCTTTAAAATATATCACATCGTAATTTTACGTTAAATTAAAAATATATTGCTTTAAAACATTTTTGATTCATCCTTCTACATAATTTAACTTTTATTTTCTTAAACTACCACCTAAATAAATCCTACTTATGCTAATAGTGTTTACAGTGTTACCAGTGTGTTGGCAGGTAACCTGAGCAGTGATATATTAGTTTACTTTTGAAGTGTTTGCTGCATTAAGTGGCGTAACATATCTGTATCCATACTTTAAACAAATTTAGTTTCTGATAATTTTTAACGTTAAAAAGGTAACGTTAAATGTAAACTTCCAATTAGTAATTTAGTTTAGAAAATTTAATTAGAAAAAGCTAAAATATTAACTAGCTTTAAACATTATTTGGTAATTTAAAAACCTAATTTGACATAGCCAATCGAAAGTCAATTATGGGAACGTTAACGACATTACATTAATTTAGTAAAAATTGGGTACAAATTTTAAAAATAATTTTGAAGCAAATTCAAAAAATTGCATTCCGATCCGTTCTGCCCTAAAATATTTTGAACATTTACCCTTTTAGTGGTTTATTTCCTCAAGTAAGCATAAGGTAATGTTCCTAATTAAAAAGTTAAATTAAAAATTTTAAAAACAATTTAATTTATTCGACTTTTAGTTTACAAAATAGTATTTCTTAATTAGCAACAAATCTTTTTTTTTTATCTTTGGACAATCAACGAAGGCTAAAAGCCTAAAAGCTAACCTAAGCGAGGTAAGAGGGTGTTTGTTGACACAGGACTTAAGTATTTAAAGATTCAAAGGAGAAGAAAGACCTAACGAGGGCAGCAGGTTCCACATTCCAGAAACT
>JACEGR010005723.1:0-69533 GCA_014170235.1 Listronotus bonariensis
GCGTCAGGTTTTATCTGGTTTTATGACAGGCCTGAGACGAAAAAAGAGTATGTTTTTAAAGTACGTGATAGGTGTTTTATACCCTGTTTCGTTGCAAGAGATAGTAATAAATCATTTAATTTTATGGCAATTCGCTTTCTGTGTTAGTCCGAGTATAAATATTTTTCTTCAATTCTACCTGTAATGTACTGATAAGGCATCATAATTTTAGGCCGGCAGACTTCGCTCTAATATTGGTCAACCTCTTGGGTCAAATACAAAGGAATAACAGAAGATGTTTACCCGTATTTACGTGGGAATAATGTGATAAAAACCTTGACAGTGGCGGTGCGCTTGAATTTATTTTTGGGAACTTACCCTTTTAAACAATTTAGGTAAAATGAAAATCTTGTTTCTTTTATATGTGTAAAAAACTTATGTTAAAACTTAAAGTATATCAGTATTGTACAGTTGGTATAATTATAGTTAATAATAACCATTTTATTAAGAAAATAATACACATTAAAAATGCATAGTCAAAAAATAATTATTTAAAATATAATCTATACCTAATTAAATATGCTACATAATCTACATCTAATTATTCACATTCTTTCATATCTGACAAACTATCACTACTTGAGTCATATGAGTCTACTTGTATAATTAGAGGTTTAACAGTTGTATCTACTATTATATCCAAAGACCACATTTTATTTTCTACTTCTAATACATGTTCGACACATTTTTTCCAGTTTTCTGGGGAAGCATTAGATATGGCAATTTGAAATAGTTTTTTTATATCTACTAGTTTAAACGTAGTATTATTTCTGGCTACTTCACCTTTCACTTGTGCCCATATAAGTTCTATGGGTTTTAGTTCGCAGTGATAAGGTGGCAGGCGATATACAGTTATATTTTGTTTCTTAGCTATTTCATCAATTACAAAACGTGTGTACTTAGCTTTATTTGTGGCGACTTCACATTTTACTAGCTGCAACAACTCTAGTTTAACACTATCTGTAGGATGTTCAATATTTTGCTGCATCAACCAGGATTGAATGTCTTTTTTAAGCCAGCTTAAATTTGGAACACGATCTACTTTTTGGAGTGGTAACTTGCATTATCCATTACAATAATCGAACCCTCTGGTATTAAGTCGATCATCCGCGAAAACCATTTTTCAAATACATCAGCATTCATATCTTCGTGATAATCTCCTGTTTTTTTGGACTCAAACATTAAAAGACCTCCATCCACAAAACCATTCTCGTTTCCAATATAAGTAATAATTAGTCTACGCCCCTTTCCAGATGGAGGTTTTAAACCCGTAGAAAGTCCTTCATTAAATGCCTGGCGAGCAGTTGTTATATTCCCATCTTGCCAATATTTTTTAACGGTATGTCCTACATTTATCCAAGTCTCATCTAGGTAATATACTGTCTTTCCTTCAGTACGAGCTTTTTTATTTTTCTCAAATAATCTCTCCTCCAATGGACAATTTCTCCATTCTCTATTAATAAAGATTTTCTTTGGAATTTTTTCCACTGAAAATTTAGACCTTTTAAGATTTTCCAAAGTTTAACTCTACTTATTTTCGGCACGTGTGGATGATTTTTCGCAGCTTGAAACATGACATCTAAAGTAGGGATTTTTTTGGTAAAATAACTATGTACAATTCGTCGAATTGTTTGTTTTGTGTCGTCTGTTATATAAAGTTCTGTTTTACAATACTTTAATACTTTGAACAATATTCTAACAATTTATAACCACTCAGTTGCACATACGGAAAGATACTAAAATATATATATATAAAATTTTTAATCCTTATTTAATGCAATTCGGTGTATTTCTACCTGTTCTTTGCACAGAGACTGGTGCGCCTATGGTTTACAACCTTCTAACCGTCCCGAGACATTTTTATTGCTATCTCTTTGCTTTCAGAATGAATTATACCTGGCTCAAACTACTTAAAAGTACATACATAAGACGTACATTTTAGATCCCTGGACGTAACGACGTAAAATGGATGTAAAATGTACGTACTTTGTACGTACTGTGCTAATTGGGTTACTAGGTATTAATTATCAATTTATAGTGGCCAAAGTATAGTAGTATAACTAGGGAACAAATTTTCATGTTGTAGGTACTCAAAAACTACCAAAAATGTCTTGAGGATGGAAAAATACCCTATTACTGGAATAAAACGTACAATTTGCTGGGAAAAGTCAACCAGGCAACATTGATGAACTTTAACAATAAGCTTAAAGCGATCATCAAAGATATCGATAATCATTTGGAAGATCCACTTGTGGTTGCTAAATATTTAGGTAAACAAAAAAGTGACATAAATTAATGATTAATCTTTATCTTTTAAACTTATAGCCTTTATGTTGTAGTCTTTATATTTTATTATGTAGCCAGTAATGAAATGCCCAGCAAACACTATTTGCCGGCAATATACATTTTTCATATTGGCATTGATGGTAAAGCATTGGCAATTGGTGGCAATATTATGCCAACATCTTATACGCCTTAAAAGTTAAGCCTAAATAAACACTTAATTGCCAATAAATTTTACATGCAGGCGAATTGCCGGCAAGCATACAAAAATGGCGGCATACCAATCCTAATTAAATAAAGCATGCCTTTTTGTTGCAGGCAAATAAATATTGGATTTTTGAAGGCAAACCTTCAACGCATATTCATACTTTTCAAACCATATTATTAACATTGGTATTTAACTAACTTTCGAGCAATTTTTTGATATATATACGTAATTTTTAAGCAACCAACAATAATTTTTTTAAAAACTTTACCTATTAATATTGTTATTTATAACAATGCTCAAGAGCTATTTATTTTTGTCTTTTTTTTTTAGTTACACCTCAAGATGTGCTTAAACTAAGAAGTCAGTATGGTGTTATGAAATAATTCTTTCCATTGGCGTAGCGAGAATATAGGTTTGGAGGGGCTGTCCATATAAAACCATAAAGCTACGGTTTTCTTGAATATTCGGTCGGCCGAAACCGACGACGATTTACGTTCTCCCAAATTAAATATACACTTTTAAATAAAAGCACATTTAAGTGAATATTTGATTTGGGCGAACGTAAATCGCGTCGGTTTCCGCCGACCGAAAGTCCTAGGAAGCCGTAGCTTAACAAATATTTAAAAAAATAAACTTTTTAATATAAATAAATAACCAAACGTCAAACTTTATGGCTTATTTTATTTATATTTAAGACTTCTCTGAGGATTAAAAGCGGTTTCGCCAAGCGTAAATCAGCTAAGTTTACATTTTAACTGAGTAATAGATATCGGACCGATTAAAGTTTGCGTTTAGAAATTAGGGCGGAGGACGGCGTTACATGCTGAGCGGGGCTTTCCGGACCCCCTTCATCTGCTAAAGATAAAGAAGTTATTCTGTTTACCCTAGTGCCTTTGGGGGAAGGCTCCAGCTCGGAAACCTCTCACCCTGAATCAAAGAGGTTTTGATTTCTATCAAAGAGGTTCTAAGAGGAATATAACATATGGAAAGCGCGGTTGCAAATGGCCGAGAAAATAGTTAAAAAAAGTATGATTAGATTAACTGACCCCGGAGGTATCTCGAGTCATGCGCAGTTGATGTTTTGTGGAGGCAAAGAATATAATAGTTACCAAAATGTGACTTAAGGTAAATAAGAACAAAATTAAGATGGTGGTTAATAAGTTTTACAACTTTGTTAAAGAACAATGTTTTGATACAATGTCTGGATGCGCCTTAATACATATGCTGGTATTCTTGACAAAATAGTGAATGTTCTAAAAATTCCAATAGATGGTTTCATGGCCGAGCGAAAAGCAGTGGCGGCCATTCAGGTGTAGTAAGTGAAGTGCCACTTCACCAGAAATACCATATTACTATTATTCAATTCATTTTTCTCATTTCTATTCCTTATTTGTAAAATTCGCCATGAAAAATCCAGCATATAAATTAACCTCTGGCGCGAGTCGCTTTCCTCCGCTTGCGGCAACGCGACATCGCAATCCGCGTTAGCAAGTGTATTGCAAATATAAAACGGACCGAAGTATACACCACATGCGGGGTTTTGTTTACGCTTTGACGCTCCGTTGCCATAACAACGCTATACTTGCCGGCGGCCAGAATCGCGGGTTTAAGTCGTGTAAGTATCAGGTGTATTGCTTGGTAAATCGCTAGCCTTAAAAAGATAGTATAGGTTTTGGTCGTTTCGTTGGTTTTAACGTATTATTTCGGTTGTTTCCGTTTAAGTATTATTCGCGCCAGTGATTTTTCACAGGTAGAAATTAAAAGACAGTACAGAGCACTTCTCTATGAAATATTAGATCATATTTTGATGTAAATGGAAGTAAGATTCGAAGATTGTTACAAACTACAATTTCTTTGTCTTTCTTGTTGATACTGCAAAGTTTGGCCAGTATAACCAAACTTTTTCCACTGATTCTATTCAAAATTTATTAGAGATATATGCCGAATCATTTTCAAAAAATCAGCGGCTCAAAAATAAACTTGAACTAATATTTGCTGATGAAAGTTATAGAAATATTTCATTGCAGCAGTTAGTGAAACAAGTTAGCGCAAATAAAGACATTTTTGCCGAGGGGTATAAACTTTTTTCGCTAATTTTAATGCTACCGTCGACAAGCGTGTCAGTGGAACGGAGTTTTTCTTTGTCTTAAGCGTTTAAAAACTTTCTATTTTCCAAGATAGACATTTATCTTTGGGCAATATTTCAATTTAAAAAAGCTAAATATTACTTTGTTTAAATTTAATCTCCCAGAAAACAAATAAAGCATAAAAAAGTCTTATTACCCCAAAAATATGTCCGACCTACAAATCGCTGTAGTGAAATTTAAAACAACCTGTATTCAAAATTTAAAATAAGGTAAACAGCGTAATTTTGATTAGTTTTTATTTATTAAAAAACTGAAAGTCTAGATACTATTAAAATCGACACTTTTGTAATCGGTTTTTATGACGCAATCAAAGAGAGAGAGAAACTCTCCCTCCCTTTCCTTTTTCAGAATTCATTGGGTATTGGGTCCAAAAGAAATTCCACGAAGTATGACGTAAATTACGTAATATTGTTATCATCCCACACGAACTGAGTTGTGCAGTAAGTAAATCGATTGCAGAAAATCACCCCATCTTAGCGTTCCTGCGGATGGATCCAGTCACTGGCGTAGCAGGAACAGGTCAATGTTAAATTTAATAATTGAATCGTCTATTTTAGAAATCTGAGTGGCTTTCCAGTGACGCAAATAGAGCGCTCCCGAGTAGCTCAGAAGCATTTCGTTTTACTTTATGGCGTTCCAGTGACCGAAAGTGTTATGCACCTGAGCTACTCCGTTTTTCTTTCCCCTTGCCTCTCATGCACCAACCCCTCTTTTGGTTTTTGTGCTTCAAACGTGTTTTTTATGGTAAAGGATGGATTTTCCTTACCAGTACCATCTCTCAGAACACTGTCCAACTTGGAGATGCAGATTTTTACACTAGCCGAAGATATTTCTTTCAAAGCTAAGTAAGATCACCTACCGCAGACCGCTCTCGAATTATTTTTGTCTAATGGGTACGGTTTAGACGATAAAAAGCGAAGATATTGCAGAAACGTAGTAGTTTATTGTCCATTACGCCATCTATCGGCATGTCAAAAACTATTAAATATATATAATATTTTTATTAATACGTCTTTAAAACTTTTAATAAAGTTTTAAACAAAATGTTTACAGCTCCTAACAGTCTACTTGAATATCTTGCCTTCTCGACTAGCCATCACCAATTAATCACACAACACACACTTAATAGGTAATGAATACATTTAATTATGTCTATTAAAAACGCTTTTCTTTTAAAAAGAAACTAAAAAGCTAGAAAACCACGTAGAAAACAAATGCACATAGCGGTCACCTTCGGTCGAAATTAACGTGGTTAATTTTACCATCATTTTATTTTTATTCAATCCAAAATACATAATATAAACATTTTGTTTGACCTAATTTTTATTTGCATGATTTTTAACAATAAAATGTTATGAAAAGGCCATTTCCTTTAAATTATGTAAAAAACATACAATGTTGTTTAGCTGCCATTATAAATAAAACAGATCAAAAAAATTGCTTTTATGTTAGTTAAATACCAATGTTAATAATATGGTTTGAAAAGTATGAATAAGCGTTGAAGGTTTGTCTTCAAAAATCCAATATTTATTTGCCTGCAACAAAAACGCGTGCTTTATTTAATCAGAATTGGTATGCCGCCATTTTTGTATGCTTGCCGGCAATTCGCCTGCATGTATAATTTACTGGCAATTAAGTGTTTATTTAGGGTTAACTTTTAATGCGTATTAGATGTTGGCATAATATTGCCACCAATTGCCAATGCTTTACCATCAATGCCAATATAAAATGTACATTGCCGGCAAATAGTGTTTGTTGGGATACGCCACTGTCTTGAGCTAATTCTCGGAATTCCAGGGCTTCTGCCGTGGAAAGGTCAAGGAGCCAACTTTGGGGAAAAGGGAGAAAACAAGAGGATGCACTCGATTGCTTGGCCGCTATTTTATTCATTTTGCCCTTTAAAGATGGGTCCAAATTTAATTCATTTTAGAAAGCGATACCGCCAAGTACACAAAAAATGATAAAGTAAAGAAACCCTTTTGTGAATAATGATTTATTGCAGCAAAAATATTTAACTCGACGAGTTTCTAGTACCACGCAACGTGCCACCGGTTTTATAGTAGGACAGAGGCGAAATAAGAGAATGTTTTGTAAGTAGGTGTTACGTGTTTTAGCAATGTATTTCTTATTATTTATCTTAAAATATGTAATCAGGCTCTGTCCGAGGCTATGTGCATTCGAAAAGGTTTGTTTACTTTATCATTTTTTATGTACTTGGCGGCATCGCTTTCAGAATGAATTAAATTTAGACCCATCTTTACGTGATCAGAGAGATAAGGAAAAAGAAAAATCAAGTTTAGATCTTTTAACTTAATGACTGACTCATCTTAGTGTGTTTAATATGCCTTGCCTTACACCTGAATGTATAAGATGTTTGAAGGAGGCGATTAATGTTCATAAGGGTATTAAAATATACAGAGAGTTTTATTTAAAAAATCCCCACAACTTTCATGGTAGCTCGCACTTTACTATTACTACGATGTCAACAATGGGCACTGTGGTGGCAACACTGTGTAAAAAATGCTGTTACGTGATCAGAGAGATAACGAAAAAGAAAATTCAAGTTTAGATCTTTAAACGCATGACTCATCTTAGTGTGTTTAATATTCCTTACACCTGAATGTATAAGATGTTTGAAGGAGGCGATTAACATCTTTTTTGTGTACAACAAGTGTTGAGATATTAGGCCGATTTTATTAAAAAAAACTATTACTATTTTTACTAAAATCTTTGACTTACCTGCTATAGAGTTGATTTCCCAGCAAACACTATTTGCCGGCAATGTACATTTTTCATATTGGTATTGATGGTAAAGCATTGGCAATTGGTGGCAATATTATGCCAACATCTAATACGCATTAAAAAGTCAACCTTAAATAAACACTTAATTGCCAATAAATTTTACATGCAGGCGAATTGCCGGCAAGCATACAAAAATGGCGGCATACTAATCCTGATTAAATAAAGCACACGTTTTTGTTGCAGGCAAATAATTATTGGATTTTTGAAGGCAAACCTTCAACGCATATTCATACTTTTTAAACCATATTATTAACATTGGTATTTAACTAACATTAAAGCAATTTTTTTGATCTGTTTTATTTATAATGGCAGCTAAACAACATTATTTTATGTTTTTTACATAATTTAAAGGAAATGGCTTTTTCATAACATTTTATTGTTAAAAATCATGCAAATAAAAATTAGGTCAAACAAAATGTTTATTATGTATTTTGGAGCGAATAAAAATAAAATGATGGTAAAATTAGCTACGTTAATTTCGACCGAAGGTGACCGCTTTGTGCATTTGTTTTCTACGTGGTTTTCTAGCTTTTTAGTTTCTTTTTTAAATAAAAGAGTTTTTTAATAGACATAATTAAATGTATTCATTACCTAATAAGTGTGTGTTGTGTGATTAATTGGTGATGGCCAGTCGAGAAGGCAAGATATTCAAGTAGACTGTTAGGAGCTGTAAACATTTTGTTTAAAACTTTATTAAAAGACGTGTTAATAAAAATATCATATATATTTAATAGTTTTTTTGACATACCGATAGATGGCGTAATGGTCCATAAACTACTACGTTTCTGAAATATCTTCGGCTATATATATATATATATATATATATATATATATATATATATATATATATAGTATATATATATATATATATATATATATATATATTATAGTGTAAAAATCTGCATCTCCAAGTTGGACAGTGTTCCGAGAGATGGTACTTTGCATTGCAAGGAAATTGCATGAAGTAAGGAGTTTTTTCCGATTTTTATTTTCAAGTATAATATCGCATCATTTTAGCTTTTAAAAAATATATGCGACAATTTTCGTCAATAAGACGTCAGCTTGCTGCTTGGGAGTATCTGCATTTGCCCACTTTCGTGTCTTTTGTTATCTTTTGCCAATAACTTATTAATGATGGATGCCATCATCTTAAACGCATTTTTTAATACGCTTTTATTAACTTGGGTTGTAACTATCAATCTGGCCATGTAACGGAATCTTTGAGCCTAATTTTAACCAACTTCCAACTATTCGATTTCTTTGAAACTTTGCACACGTATTAAGGAAACATGACAATGCAATAATCTGCAAACAGTATCCCGTTATCTTTTTTGAATCGCCAGGAAAAAAATTCTATTATATTATAAAAACAACACCTAGGATGCCATCTGTTGGCAACATTTCAAACTTTGCTATTAAATGAAGAAGAAATTTTTTAGTTTTTACACAATTTGGTGAGTTGCACCATTGGTGTTCAATTTTTATGAACAATAAAAATATAGGGTTAGTTGCACCATTAGTTCAAGGATTCCATAATAAAAATTACATTATGTGTAATGTATACATAATACATAATGTGCAATTAATAAAAATTAACATTCTTTTTGGATCGCCAGGAAAAAAATTCCATTATATTATAAAAATATAAAAACAACACCTAGGTTGCCATCTGTTGGCAACATTTCAAACTTTGCTATTAAATGAAGAAGAAATTTTTTAGTGGGTTGCAATATATTGGCAACGGTCCAAACATTGCCTGATTGCCATCTGTTGGCAAAATTTCAAACTTTGCTACTTAATGAAGAAGAAATTTTTTAGTGAGTTGCAATCTGTTGGAAAAATTTTAAAATTTGCCACTCTTGTTCATTAAAAATTTTTTTCGCCATTTTGTCAAGAGTAGCAGAAACTAAAAATGAAAAATAATTAATAGTTTAAAAAACTAAAAACACGCTTTTATATGCAACCGAACTAAAAATTAGAAAATAATTTTTCATTAAAAAAATATTGTCATTTCATAGTAAAAAGCGTGGGGTGATAAATATATTAAATGTTATAATTATTATATTTGCAAATATCTATGATGGAAAAGTTATGAAAAATAGTAAAATGCACCCCACGCTTTTTACTATGAAATGACAATATTTTTTTAATGAAAAATTATTTTCTAATTTTTAGTTCGGTTGCATATAAAAGCGTGTTTTTTTAGTTTTTTTAAACTATTAATTATTTCATCATAACTTATTAATGATGGATGCCATCACATTTTATGCAACACGTGGCCCAATAACGGCCAATTTCCCATTTTGATGTTTTTTGATACCTTTTTGCCAATGCCTTGCCGGCAAAAAATGTTATATGGGAAATGATCATGCCGAAAAATAGTTTCAATTTATTTACGTGAAAACCTAACATTAAATCTGTACCTCAAAAGCATTTGGGCTGAAATCCAGTGTTTTAAGAAATGTGTTTTATTATTTACTTTAATATTTTTTATTATTTAATTTTATTAGGTTTTAACGGCATTAGTCCACATTAAAATTTTAAGGTTTGAAGATTTTCGCTGTCCTGTAAAATTTTAAAAAGTGGACTTTAGCCCAAATGCTTCTTATCTCCCTATTTTTATTTAGAAAAGTTTTATGGTTTTCTGTGTATTTTATCATAAAAAGTGCACGTCTTCTTTTGGCCTTCTTTCTTAACACCGACAAAAGAACTAAAATTCGTTATTTAATAAATTCTCTCGTACACCTGTTTCGGATGAGTCATCAGGGCCCTAAAGGTATAATAGATTATTTCTTTCCACCTTCGTGTGTTTGCTTTACACTGCCTTACTTGACAGGTTCTTACTGTGAGCAGCAGTGGCGTAGCCAAGGTTTAGGGGCGGAAGGGGCAAAGTTCTTTTAGGGCGCCTTTATTTTTAAATATAGATGGGCCCATATTTAAATCATTCTGAAAGCGATGCCGCCAAGTACACAAAAATGATAAAGTAAACAAACCTTTTCGAATGCACATAGCCTCGGACAGAGCCTGATTACATATTTTTAGATAAATAATAAAAACTACATTGCTAAAACACGTATCACCTACTTACAAAACATTCTCTTATTTCGCCTCTGCCCTACTATAAAACCGGTGGCACATGGCGTGGTACTAGAAACTCGTCGGGTGAAATATTTTTGCTGCAATAAATCATTGTTCACAAAAGGGTTTCTTTACTTTATCATTTTTTGTGTAGTTGGCGGCATCGCTTTCAGAATGAATTAAACTTGGACCCATCTTTACCAGATTTCACATTTGTTTAACCCGCTTTTAAAAACGAACTGATATTTTGCTGGTTAGACGGCGCCCAACAGCTTTTCTTTTTGTTACATTTTTTTTTTTTTTTTGAAGAACGGCACCTGATTTGATTGAATATTTAAATTTGCAGAACTATTTGCACTTATAAAATAGAAAAACGAAAAATAAATATTAAAATGTTTGTAGCTTTCTCTCTAAAAGACTAGAATAACAAAGTTTACAGAATTTAAATATATTCCGTAAACTTTGGTAATAAGAGAGATAGTAAGAGAATTATTGAAAGTGAAGGCACTAATATTAGCTTTGATCGGGGGTCTAGTAATGAACTGATTCTGAACCAGAACCGAACTGGTTTAGAATTATTTTAAAGCGCATGTCTAGTTATTTATTAGTTCGAATTTTTATTTACCGCGAACGATTTTCTATACAGCTGAAGATGTATTCTAACCTAGCCTTTTGGTTAGGATTTTTCATGGTTAAATTGGATACTACACAAAAAAAATTAAATTTAAACAAAAAGGTAAATTGTTATACTGTCGAAAGCCACTCGAGGTCTCTTGGCGGAAGACGAGGGATTCCTGCCTCCTCTCGTTTTTAACATAAGTATGTGTATTTAACTAAAGATAAAATTCAAACAACAAGAAATGGTAAAATCTTGTAATATTGTCCGTGAGTGGAGGAACTTTACTGGACAATTCTTCAGAAGCATAACTAACCAGAACTAACCAGAAGCCATGGAAGTACCTATAAAAAGCGATAAATCCCCCACAGTCCGACGATGGGCAAGAGAGGAAATCCTTTCTGTAAGTGAAGGATCAATAATGAGACGAATAGCTCTTCTTTGAATGGAATCAAGGATGCTTAGGGTTGTGGGGGACGCCATATCCCAGATATGAGAACAATATTCTAAGGAAGGTCGGATTTGGGACACATATAAAGTGTAAAAATTAGAAGGGGAAAAATACTTTTTGGCTCGAAAGAGAAATCTAAGCTTTTTGAAGCTGCTGTGGCTATAGATACAATGTGTTTATGCCAGGTAAGGTTACTTTTAAATGTGATGCCCACGAGATTGAAGGTATCTTTGCTCTGTAAAACTTGGCCGCTCATAAGAAGAGGATGAGTATTTGATGACTCTCTTCGCGACAAGGAACATGATTGTGTTTTAAATGCATGAAAATGTACGAGATTTTTGGCGCCCCAATCCAATATTAAATTAAGATCATACGAAAGAGATATCTGTATCCCTCTGCGTTTGTTTTCAAAATTAGGTTTGGTGATGGGTTTAGGAACCTAAAAACGAGGGAAGGGTACCATCGTCGGCGAAACTCTGAATGGTATTAGTTGTGGACGAGAGAAGGTCGTTGATGTGAAGAAGAAACAATGTTGGTGCCAGAACTGAGCCCTGAGGGACTCCGGCATTTACTTGGTGAAAGTTTGAAGAATGGCCGTCCACAATAACTGATATACGTCGATCAGATAGATAACTGGAAAGCCAAGTACAGAGTTTAGTTGAAAGATCATAGGAGCGAAGTTTATTAAGAAGTGCGTCATACCAGACCTAGTCAAAAGCTTTGGGTATATCAAGAGCAACGATCTGGCACTCACCTAGAAACTCAAGAGACTTATTCCAGCAGTGTGATACGAAGGAAAGAAGATCTGCTGTAGATCTTTTGTGGCGAAATCCATACTGCCTGTCATGCAAAATTTTGTAGCTTTCTAAATACTTAAGAATTTGTGAATTATTGAATTTTTCGATTACTTTACAAAGAACTGAAAGAATTGAAATTGGTCAATAGTTAGATGGAAGAGATTTAGATCCTTTCTTGGGAATAGGTTGAACACGTGTAGCTTTCCAGCTCTCCGGAAAGATACCTGTGTCGTAAGAAATTCGAAAGAGCCGAGTTAAGATTGGTGCAAGTTCTGGAGCACATTTTTTTAAACGACTGCTGCTATGCCGGCCAGCCCAGACGATTTCTTGGTGTTAAGAGAAGAAAGGATACGCTTAATGTGTTTTACCAACGATTTATTTTTAAATATATCATTGGTTTTACCTTAAAAAATCAGGTATTTTTATGAGGAACTGGGGTAATAGCTGGAATAATACATTATAAACGGTATTTAATGGAGTATTTTTACAAGCCACCCGCAAATAAAAAAAATCTATAAAGTGCAATCTATCCATTTTTTTATAAGTACTGTTGTAGGCAGGTATCAAAATAAATTTAAAATATTTAAAACATTGGTGATAAAAATAAGAGACTTTTTGTAAGTACCTTTGAACCTTTTCGTCTTTGTCAGGTAGAAATGTGTACCTGTTTCAAAGGAAGTTAGGTGAACCCAAACAATGTACGGCGCGGCGAGCATATAATTTATTTTTCTTGGACCGTGCAACCATAATCCAATTGCACCAATAGAGAATTATTGCACAGTAAAATAAGGCCAGGCACTAATAATACCGGCCTTATTTTGACATCTGAGCTTGCGCCGATGCATGGTAGGATAAGGACTCCCCTAATAAGTATAGTGCCCGGCTTTATTTATGTCGGTTTTAGGTCGTGCCTTATTTTCGTCTTATTTTAACTTCGGATCTGTTCGTGTAAACCGAACGGCTGCCGAGCACAGAATCGAAAAGTTTTTAGAAGTAAAAATACTTAAAACCTTGCTTTTTTAAATGTATTTCTTTAATTTTGTAAAACAAAACCCTACAACACAAAACAATAAAGAAAAACTACTAAATTTTTTCCCTCTTTTTTTTAGGTTAATGGTACTGTCAACATGATTTGCAATAACTCTAAATATTGGGTACAAGCACTATTTAAATAAGGCCGGTATTAATAATTCCCGAGCTTAATAAGGCAACTTGCAATAATTCTTTAATATTATACTTCTTGTATTATTTTGATTTTAAAAGTTTTTGTTGTTCCATATTTTTCTTTTTTTTGTTTTGTATTATGAATATGCTGATAGTTATTATAGGTAGTCCGATAAATGACACCGAAAGTCACTTTTGAGAATTGCATCGTGAAAATTACCCATGGGTTTTTAAAGAAAACCAGAAAAATAACATTAAACCTATGTCGCCACAAGAAATGCAAAAATCTTAATTTTCCAGGGATTTTTAACACGCTTTTATTAACTTGGGTTGCAACTATCCATCTATCTATCTATCTATCTATGTAACGGAATCTTTGAGCCTAATTTTAACCAACTTCCAGCTATTCGATTTCTTTGAAACTTTGCACACGTGTCAAGGACCGATGAAGATGCAATAATTTAAAAACAGTATCCCGTTATCTTTTTTGAATCGCCAGGAAAAAAATTCCATTATATTATAAAAACAACACCTAGGATGCCATCTGTTGGCAACATTTCAAACTTTGCTATTAAATGAAGAAGAAATTTTTAGTTTTTACAATAATTTGGTTAGTTGCACCATGGGTGTTCAATTTTTATGAACAATAAAAATATAGGGTTAGTTGCACCATGTAATGTATACATAATACATAATGTGCAATTAATAAAAAATTAACATTCTTTTTTTGGATCGCCAGGAAAAAAAATTTTCCTTTATATTATAAAAATATAAAAACAACACCTAGGTTGCCACCTGTTGGCAACATTTCAAACTTTGCTATTAAATGAAGAAGAAATTTTTTAGTGGGTTGCAATATATTGGCAACGGTCCAAACATTGCCTGAATTGCCATCTGTTGGCAAAATTTCAAACTTTGCTACTTAATGAAGAAGAAATTTTTAGTGAGTTGCAATCTGTTGGAAAAATTTTAAAATGTGCCACTCTTGTTCATTAAAAAATTTTTTCGCCATTTTGTCAAGAGTAGCAGAAACTAAAATGAAAAATAATTAATAGTTTAAAAACTAAAAACACGCTTTTATATGCAACCGAACTAAAAATTAGAAAATAATTTTTCATTACAAAGAGTTTGTCACTTCAGAATAAAAGCGTGGGGTGCATTTTTACTATTTTTTCATAACTTTTCCCTCATAGATATTTGCAAATAGAATAATTATAACATTTAATATATTAAGCACCCCACGCTTTTTATTCTGAAGTGACAAACTCTTTGTAATGAAAAATTATTTTCTAATTTTTAGTTCGGTTGCATATAAAAGCGTGTTTTTTTAGTTTTTAAACTATTAATTATTTAAATCCAAGATGGAGTTAAATTGTGAAATTTATAGTTATTTACGTTACTAGGGAGGAAAGTACCACATTTCCTCCTGGGAACGGTTACACAATCATCCAATTGAGGAAAAAGCACTTTTCTCTAGGAGGAATGTATGTTATTATTTCTACTACCTTTTGGGACATTTTCAAGAAATATGTACATATTATTTGGCTGCAGTATCGGAAAAAGGTATTCTAATTTAATTCGCGGGTCTCTGTATCTCTAAGTAATTGAACACCAGTCAAAATATGGCATTTTAAATCGTCAAACATCATAGGAGCTAGTCCAAATTTAATTCATTCTAAAAGCGATGCCGCCAAGTACACAAAAAATGATAAAGTAAAGAAACCCTTTTGTGAACAATGATTTATTGCAGCAAAAAATATTTAACCCGACGAGTTTCTAGTACCACGCCACATGCCACCGGTTTTATAGTAGGCAGAGGCGAAATAAGAGAATGTTTTGTAAGTAGGTGATACGTGTTTTAGCAATGTATTTTTTATTATTTATCTAAAAATATGTAATCAGGCTCTGTCCGAGGCTATGTGCATTCAAAAGGTTTGTTTATTTTATCATTTTTTGTGTACTTGGCGGTATCGCTTTCAGAATGAATTAAATTTGGACCCATCTTTACTTGATCAGAGAGATAAGGAAAATTATTAACCGCCACAAAAAAAAATATATTTTACCTTTAAAACTTTTGAAAAGCAAAAAGAAAGGTCGTCACCCCAATTCATTTCTAACCGGTCACATTTCCCCTTGCTCATCCTTCAAAATATTTTCGATAAAAAAAGGCTCTCAGTTTTAAAATAACCCTTTTTTCTCAACCAAAAACATTATTTTTAAACCACCCGCCCTTCATTCCAAAGTTTCGTTCTTCATTTTACATTTTCCACCCCTGGAGCGTTGCGCCCTGGTGCCTTGCACCACTTGCACCACCCGGTAGATACGACCCTGGTTTTCATTTAGCTAAAAGTTCATATTTTTCTTTTTTGGAACTCTTTGTTTGACCTCCGGACAGTGCGGACGTGCGTAAACAACTACGAAGTTCTTCCCGGTGTGGCGGTTAGAGATGCCGTACGGACGTTTTTACCTTCGGGGATCAAGAAAAGATTCACGCTAAATTGACGGCATCTTTCTTCTGGATCTAAGCGCTGTGAGCGAAGATTCCTATAAGCTGATGGTATCCTGTTTGGTGGCGAACACGAGGTGTTTCTCAAATGGCGGGAAATAGATGGGCGTGCCATGGGAACTGTCAGTAGTGAAAGTGAAGGTTATACGTAACACCAGTAGCAGATCTTGGTTTGACAGCCGACAATGTATGCACTGCATCGATTGTTAAATTATTTTGTTTTCTTTTGAAATTTCTAAGAGATACGAGCTCGATTATCCAGATTTTCCGCCAACGAAGCCCTGGAAAGCATAGTCCGGAAGAGAGAGAGTGGTGGATTGGACCTGAAGGGACCAAAACCAAGAAAAAAAAATAGAAATAGAAATAGAATCCGTGGTCTTCGAGTAGTGCGGTACGTTTACGTAGAAGTCTACATAGACTTCCCGGGTAGGCGATTGAAGGCGTCGTACGAGCGTCGCTGTACCCTTGGGGATCGAGAAAAGATTCACGCTAAATTGGGGCTTCTTTCTTCTGGGGCTAAGCGCTGTGAGTGAAGATTCCTAAAGCCTGAGGTTTTTTCGTTTTGGTGTTGAACACATGGTGTCTTCGTATGGTCGAGGAGGTGTGCACGCCTTGCGGAAATACGTCAGTAGTGAAAGTGACGGTTATGCGCGATACCAGTAGCAGCCGCTGGCTTGACAGTCACAATTTATGCATGTTCAGAAGTTTATCGCTGTTATTGATTTAAATATTTGAATTTTTTAAACCGGAATTTCTGGGAGCGGAAAGCTCGACAATCCAGATTTTCCCACCACATTGAGCTGGCAATTGCCTTGCAGCAACGCCATAAACAAAGCAGTATCCAGTATCCAAAAATGGAATATTTTTCTTTTTGTGGGTCAGGTGTTTCCGTTAATACCCAACTCATACCTCGTAGAAGGTAGAATTGCCGTTTTGTGCGAAGAGTTTACGTGAGAGAAAAAGGGACTAGTACCGACTTTAAAAGATAAATAAAACTAACGTAGAATAATTAATAGTTTAAAAAAACTAAAAAACACGCTTTTATATGCAACCGAACTAAAAATTAGAAAATAATTTTTCATTAAAAAAATATTGTCATTTCATAGTAAAAAGCGTGGAGTGCATTTTACTATTTTTTCATAACTTTTCCATCATAGATATTTGCAAATATAATAATTATAACATTTAATATATTTATCACCCCACGCTTTTTACTATGAAATGACAATATTTTTTTTAATGAAAAATTATTTTCTAATTTTTAGTTCGGTTGCATATAAAAGCGTGTTTTTTAGTTTTTTTAAACTATTAATTATTTTTCATTTTTTAGTTTCTGCTACTCTTGACAAAATGGCGAAATTTTTTTAATGAACAAGAGTGGCAAATTTTAAAATTTTTCCAACAGATTGCAACTCACTAAAAAATTTCTTCTTCATTAAGTAGCAAAGTTTGAAATTTTGCCAACAGATGGCAATCCAGGCAATGTTTGGACCGTTGCCAATATATTGCAACCCACTAAAAAATTTCTTCTTCATTTAATAGCAAAGTTTGAAATGTTGCCAACAGATGGCAACCTAGGTGTTGTTTTTATAATATAATGGAATTTTTTTTCCTGGCGATCCAAAAAAAGATAACGGGATACTGTTTGCAGATTATTGCATTGTCATGTTTCCTTAATACGTGTGCAAAGTTTCAAAGAAATCGAATAGCTGGAAGTTGGTTAAAATTAGGCTCAAAGATTCCGTTACATAGCCAGATAGTTACAACCCAAGTTAATAAAAAAGCGTGTTAACGGCATTTATTAACTGTTATTGTTCATAAAAAATTGAACACCAATGGTGCAACTAACCCTATATTTTTATTGTTCATAAAAATTGAACACCAATGGTGCAACTAACCAAATTGTGTAAAAACTAAAAAATTTCTTCTTCATTTAATAGCAAAGTTTGAAATGTTGCCAACAGATGGCACCCTAGGTGTTGTTTTTATAATATAATGGAATTTTTTTCCTGGCGATCCAAAAAAGATAACGGGATACTGTTTGCAGATTATTGCATTGTCATGTTTCCTTAATACGTGTGCAAAGTTTCAAAGAAATCGAATAGCTGGAAGTTGGTTAAAATTAGGCTCAAAGATTCCGTTACATAGCCAGATTGATAGATAGTTACAACCCAAGTTAATAAAAGCGTGTTAAAAAGCGTGTTAACGGCATTTATTAACTGTTATTGTTCATAAAAATTGAACACCAATGGTGCAACTAACCCTATATTTTTATTGTTCATAAAAATTGAACACCAATGGTGCAACTAACCAAATTGTGTAAAAACTAAAAAATTTCTTCTTCATTTAATAGCAAAGTTTGAAATGTTGCCAACAGATGGCATCCTAGGTGTTGTTTTTATAATATAATGGAATTTTTTTTTCCTGGCGATTCAAAAAAGATAACGGGATACTGTTTTTGCATCTTCATCGGTCCTTGACACGTGTGCAAAGTTTCAAAGAAATCGAATAGCTGGAAGTTGGTTAAAATTAGGCTCAAAGATTCCGTTACATAGATAGATAGATAGTTACAACCCAAGTTAATAAAAGCGTGTTAAAAATGAAGTCGGGTAGTAACATATTGTATTAACGTATAAAAATCTTCTAAGTATCCAGTTATAACTAATTATAATAGCTTTGTTCGCGGGTTTGATTCTGAACCGGTTCTGGGACTATTCGCATGCGCAGTAAAAACCGCATTCGCGGTAAGTAAAATACCGAATTTTTAGTAACAGTTCTGTGTTCGCGGGTTACAATGGAATCAGTTCCTAACCTGATTAGCAGTCCTGGGATTTTTGTTGGAACTTAAAGCTCAGTTCGGAATTTCATGCGCATTATCGACATGGTCAGCTGTTTTCTGTTTTTGTGGTACAGAAATAAACCGTTGTATTACAGTTTATTTGTTTCTGCCACTTTTATGCGGGTTAATATACCTGTTGAATATTTTTGTGATTCTGAGCGTATATAAACAAAGGATTTTTAATTGTATTCCGTATGAATGTATATATGCAATAAAATAAATAAGGATTTAATTAAAAAATATAGACAATATTAGAAGATTTTACCATTTCTTGTTGTTTGAATTTTATCTTTAGTTAAATACACATACTTATGTTAAAAACGAGAGGAGGCAGGGAATCCCTCGTCTTCCGCCGAGAGACCTCGAGTGGTTTTCGACAGTATAACAATTTACCTTTTTGTTTAAATTTAATTTTTTTGTGTAGCATCCAATTTAACCATAAAAATCCTAACCAAAAGGCTAGGTTAGAATACATCCTCGGCTGTATAGAAAATCGTTCGCGGTAAATAAAAATTCCGAACTAACAAAGAACTAGACATGCGCTTTAAAACAATTCTAAACCAGTTCGGTTCTGGTTCAGAATCGGTTCATTACTAGACCCGCGAACAAAGCTAATAAATATAATTATTAACATTTATTAGTTTAGCGGAATGTTATTACCCGACTTCATCATTCTATTTTTTTTATTAATTATTTTTAAATTTTATTTATGTTTTTGAAGTCGGTTTAATTTTTTAAAAAATCTTTATTCCTTAATTTCTTTTTGCAACCACACAAACATAAAAACGAAAACAAAAATAGTATGCCGGCTGGTAGAGGATGGAATAGTTCTATTTTCCTCCTTCATACGAGGGAGGAAATGTAAAATTTTGATGAGAGAAGTAGAAAAATTTTTGCTCTATACGATGGCGTATCAATAATTTATACGGAATATTCGGTTCTCTTGATATTCGACCGCAAGTACACGAATAAAAAAAAAAAGACCCAAACCTATCTAGGGACAAAAAAATTGCCTAGGAGTTTGTATTCTTCCATTGCACACGCCATATGCGGACACCCTGTATATTTCAAATAAAATATTTTTAGTTTTTATTGACCTACAGACCATCACCAATTCTTCATTGGTGCAAACCATCTCGCTCGAAACCAAACAAAAGAAAACCATCCATCTAGCCATCCCATGACGGTTTTTCATCCTTTTTACCCATCTTCCATCTCTTTTTAGTCCACTGGCCCCAGTATACCGGAGCCAATTTATTACCATAGGGAGACGGTGATATTCAGATGGCGTTTCGAAGCAGTTCAGATCAAATGTGATAGAGAGAGACAGATGATACAAGGTGGCCGTCAATATTTCGACCCATTTTGATCCCGAATAGCTTTTAAAGAAGTTATACAGGGTGTTATTTAATTGATGGCTAAAAATACAGGGTATGATTCCTTAGCTTATTTTAGGAAGAAAAATTCATATAAACATATGTCCTAAACTTCTTAACTTTTGAGATACAGAGTGGTTAAAATGTCAAAAAATCTATTTTTCAAATATCCTAACTATTCTTTACCCAATTTTGTTTTAATTTGGCAATATTATTAATGACATTAAGGGGTAATTTATCAATAACTTAATTATATTTAATAAGTCCAGTGGCGTCTCGAGAGGCAACTGAAGGAATATTTCCAACAAAAAAGTACGGTACGCCACTGACTGTGTAAATGTGTGAAATTTTTGTGCTTTCGTTAGATTATGCAAATAACAATACCGCTTTTATGTCTCTTAATTTTTTACGTATCTTGTTTAGTTTAAGAGAAAACAAATAAATTCACTTAACTGCATATTTTTAGACCATAAAAAAGCATTGTGGATCTTTTCTTTAAAAATTAGGTTTTATAATTTTTAATTAGCAATTATGTAACGAAAATAATAAATACTTATTTAAATAAGGTTTATATCCAGTATAACAGTTTTTACTAAAATAAGTGTTTTCGAAATTTTTTGTTTTTTGAAAATTTTAACACCCTGTATCTCAAAAGTTAAGACGTTTAGGACATATGTTCATATGAACTTTTCTTCCTAAAATAAGCTAAGTAATCGTACCCTGTATTTTTAGCCAGTTACACCCTGTATAAGTTATCAAGATGGTGTTTTCTTGTTTGGACACCTAATAAAATTTAACTGTTTTGGCCCTTCTAATTCTAGTTTGGTCACCTGGACTTCATGGATAAATAATGAATTTACTTGCATAGTTGCTTTCTTAAGCTCGTGCATATTAAGTTAATACACGAACGCCATGTTTAAATAGCGCTTAAGTACCCAATATTTATAGTTATTTCTAATCTTTGGACAATACCACGAAGGCTGAAAGCCATAAATTCTAACGTACCGTTGGTGTCTTAATGTAGGGTTAGTAGGAAGTTTGTTAACACGGGACTTAAAGACTTTGAAGATTTGGGGGAACGGAAAGACTCGCTCGGCAGACGAGCGTTCCGACAGTTCTAGAAACTCTAGGGATAAAAGAACAAACGAAATAGGAACGTATCAAGGGAGCTCTATCCACATTGAACTGTATGAGGGATGTCATACACGCGGCACTACGAGTGCTAGTCTCATGTTGTCGATTACTGCAAGAGGAGGGACTATACTGGTACACTTCTGTCGGAGCAGAAGCCGTAATAAGTATCTATAGACAGAGCATTAATCTCCCACAGCTCGAAGATGGCAAGCAATAATGAGGTCTTTGAGACAAAATGCAAATTTGAACTAAAATAGTTCTGTTATTATTACAGAATATAAGTGGATGGACCATGGTTAGTTCTGGCTAGTTAAATCTTTTTTTTTAAGTCCTTAATTAAACCCAAGACTAATACACACACACAAGAAGTGCCCAAACCAGCATAAACCATCAAAATGCAGTTTTTACAAATAAACTTATTTTTTTAAAGTTTGCTCTGCTATTAGTTCTAAAAGAAAATTACAGATTTTTTTGATATAGAGCAATTTTGTTATTTTAAATGAAACACCCTGTATATTGTCATTTTTTTAAACAAAAAGTGACACATGAACTAAAAGAAGAAATGGCGGAGTTTATGGTAGCTTGATCTTTTGGTTTAGTTAAATACGCGTTCACTGTTACATTCCAATAATTCAAATTAAAATCAATTCTAGTAGGCGCTAAAACAAAACACTAAATCAAAGTGTACGAAAAGGCGACGAAAAGTTGAAGGCGGTTAAAAGTCTATAAAAATTACGGTTAAAGTTTTTCTAACACTTTATGTGGGAAAAAAATGGAGTGTTATATCTCCATAATAACGATGAAAAACAGCATTTTTTAACGGTTGATAGGCGCAACTAGAGTTTTTACTTTTTTGATCTATAAAGTGAAACCTGAAACCTACACCCAATATACTGGGTGTTACAAAATGTTTTTTGAGTTTCTTGAAAAGTTTAACACCCTAAATCTTGCGAAAAAAAAATATTTGCTGACCCATCTTTATATTTTCTGATTTAGAATTTGCCCTTAAATTTTTCAACAACATTCTGCATTTTGATATTAAAAAAACATATATATATTTTGGAATTTGCAAAAACAGTTTTTTTGGTTAGTTCTTCCCGCCCCTCTCCCCAAAAAATTAAAAGCGAATCATATATTTTTATTTTTAAGTGAATTTAATCGATATTTTCACAAAAATGTCTACCTGTTTTTTATAATTAGAGGGAAATAAACGTCTTGTATATAAAAAAATTGATTTAAAAAATTCAGCTGACTATAGTTTCTCTAAAAATATAGACACTTTGCAAAGTTACAGATTTTTCGATAAAATCTGATCAAATTTACGTAAAAAAATATAAATAGAGGTTTTGCTTTAGAAACTTAGATTATTTCTGTGGGGGGCTTACCAAAAACTCATTTTTTATCGCAAATTTCAATTTTTTTTCAAGATTTAGGAAAATAGTATCTGTTGTATATTTGGTATGAGTTTCATGTTCTAATTTTTAGGTAAGAAAAACACTGAAAAATCTACTTGCGCGCCGTGACAAAGCCACTATTTTCGATCTTCTGACCTACTCCAAGATCACCAACTTCAACCAAACGAACGCACTTCTTCTCTTGATGGTCACCTACGATGGCAAAACCCGTTTAGAAAGAGAAAGAGATTTTCAGTATCGAGCGGGGACGTCGAGGAAGCAAATGCGCCATCTTGGTTGCGCTTTAAAGACCTTAATTTCGTGTTATCCTTACGTTATCCTTAAGCTTTTCCGACAAATTTTCGGTCCTTCGAGCCGTGCGAATGACTTTTTTACGCATTTAGTGATATTGGTGTGTTTTATTGCAAATCATGATGTTGTGAAAGTGTTTTTATGTGTTACTAGCTTTAATAGCCATGGATTACCTGTACCCGTTGTAAATGTTGTAGTGGGAGGCATTATAGCGCTTAAAAAGGATTCTTTCAGTGGTCAAATTAGGTAAATTGGGTTTTTTAATTTAAATTCTTTAATTTTAGATTAATAGTTTTCTTAAATGACACTTTAAGAGTATAAGAAAGGTTTAAATGCGATATTCACGCCTTAAGAAACCAAAAATACTTTGTTCTGCACATTTAACAATTCTTAAGACCATAATTTTTCATGTTTATTTTTATTATTTATAAATAAAATATACGTAAGTGGAAAATCTATTGTCCCAAAAATTTCTTCGTAGAACTAAAACATCCTAAAATGAGTTAAGTATTAGTTAAAATAAATTCAAAAATAATCTGGAACGATTAGCGATCTTGTACACATAGGCGTCTGAGAATGGGGTGCAAGGGGTTGCATTAGGCACAGAAGCACCCATTAAATATATCCAATATATTCAATGAAATATAGGTAAACCAATGTTTATTTTATTCTGAAAGCGATGCCGCCAAGTACACAAAAATGATAAAGCAAATAAACCCTTTTGTGAACAATGATTTATTGCAGCAAAAAATATTCAACCCGATGATTAAGCCACGCGTTACAGGTTTTTATGGTACGCTAGAGACGAAATAAGAGGATGTTTTTGAAGTATGTGATACGTGTTTTCGCAATATTTTTATTTATTTATCTAAAAAATATGTAATCAGGCTCTGTCAGAGGCTCTGTGCTTTCGAAAAGGTTTGTTTACTTTGGACTGGACTTGCTTTCAGAATGAAATAAATATGGATCTTTACCATACCTGTGCGATTTATATTGAATAGTACCATGAGTATGTTTTTTAGGGGAGGGACAACTTTTTTGTTCTTCAAAATTTTTAACGTTGAAATGAGATGTACTGGTGTGTAGAGGCAAATGTCCCCCCCTCCCACCCCGAAACTAATTCTAAGAACGCCCATGCTTTTAAAAATAGTATACCACTGATCAAAGCAGAAGGTGCGCTAAAGATCCTATTAAAAAAACTAGACCTTCCTAGTTTCTAATTTCATTAGTAAAAAAATGTATGTTTTTATACCCACAGCGGTCGTAAACAAGAAGTGGTTTTTAAAATTTATCGCGTGCGGAAAAAGGCACTTTCAGCACTAGTTAGGAAATATACTGTTTTCTCACTGCGATATATTATACTGTTCGACAATATTTTTATACCAACAATCACCTACCTTGTAATTTTGTATAACTTTAATCATTTTAGAATTTAATAATTAATAGTTTAAAAAACTAAAAAACACGCTTTTATATGCAACCAAACTAAAAATTAGAAAATAATTTTTCATTAAAAAAATATTGTCATTTCATAGTAAAAGCGTGGGGTGCGCATTTTACTATTTTTTCATAACTTTTCCATCATAGATATTTGCAAATATAATAATTATAACATTTAATATATTTATCACCCCACGCTTTTTACTATGAAATGACAATATTTTTTTAATGAAAAATTATTTTCTAATTTTTAGTTTGGTTGCATATAAAAGCGTGTTTTTTAGTTTTTTAAACTATTAATTATTTTTAATTTTTAGTTTCTGCTACTCTTGACAAAATGGCGAAAATTTTTTTAATGAACAAGAGTGGCAAATTTTAAAATTTTTCCAACATATTGCAACTCACTAAAAAATTTCTTCTTCATTAAGTAGCAAAGTTTGAAATTTTGCCAACAGATGGCAATCCAGGCAATGTTTGGACCGTTGCCAATATATTGCAACCCACTAAAAAATTTCTTCTTCATTTAATAGCAAAGTTTGAAATGTTGCCAACAGATGGCAACCTAGGTGTTGTTTTTATAATATAATGGAATTTTTTTTCCTGGCGATCAAAAAAGATAACGGGATACTGTTTGCAGATTATTGCATTGTCATGTTTCCTTAATACGTGTGCAAAGTTTCAAAGAAATCGAATAGCTGGAAGTTGGTTAAAATTAGGCTCAAAGATTCAGTTACATAGCCAGATAGTTACAACCCAAGTTAATAAAAAAGCGTGTTAACGGCATTTATTAACTGTTATTGTTCATAATAATTAATAGTTTAAAAAAACTAAAAAACACGCTTTTATATGCAACCGAACTAAAAATTAGAAAATAATTTTTCATTAAAAAAATATTGTCATTTCATAGTAAAAAGCGTGGGGTGCATTTTACTATTTTTTCATAACTTAGATATTGGCAAATATAATAATTATAACATTTAATATATTAAGCACCCCACGCTTTTTACTATGAAATGACAATATTTTTTTAATGAAAAATTATTTTCTAATTTTTAGTTCGGTTGCATATAAAAGCGTGTTTTTTAGTTTTTTAAACTATTAATTATTTTTCATTTTTTGGTTCGTTATATCAATTAACTTTGCTACTCTTGACAAAAATGGCGAAACAATTTTTTAGTGAACAAGAGTAGCAAAGTTTGAAATGTTGCCAACAGATGGCAACCCACTAAAAATTTCTTCGCAATTGAGTAGCAAAGTTTGGAACGTTGCCAACAGATGGCAAAGAGTAGCAAAGTTTGAAATGTTGCCAACAGATGGCAACCCACTAAAAATTTCTTCGCAATTGAGTAGCAAAGTTTGGAATGTTGCCAACAGATGGCAACCCAGGTGTTGTTTTTATAATATAATGGAATTTTTTTCCTGGCTATCAAAAACAAGATAACGGGATACTGTTTGCAGATTATTGCATTGTCATGGGTCCTTAATACGTGTGCAAAGTTTCAAAGAAATCGAATAGCTGGAAGTTGGTTAAAATTAGGCTCAAAGATTCCGTTACATAGATAGCCAGATGGATAGATAGATAGTTACAACCCAAGTTAATAAAAGCGTGTTAAAAATTGAACACCAATGGTGCAACTAACCCTATTGTGTAAAAGAACTTATTAATTTTTATTGTTCATAAAAATTGAACACCAATGGTGCAACTAACCAAATTGTGTAAAAACTAAAAAATTTCTTCTTCATTTAATAGCAAAGTTTGAAATGTTGCCAACAGATGGCATCCTAGGTGTTGTTTTTATAATATAATGGAATTTTTTTCCTGGCGATCCAAAAAAGATAACGGGATACTGTTTGCAGATTATTGCATTGTCATGTTTCCTTAATACGTGTGCAAAGTTTCAAAGAAATCGAATAGCTGGAAGTTGGTTAAAATTAGGCTCAAAGATTCCGTTACATAGCCAGCCAGATTGATAGATTGATAGATAGTTACAACCCAAGTTAATAAAAGCGTGTTAAAAGACCCCCACTTAAAAAATAGGTATTGCATGATTTTTTAATGTAATTCCAAATAACAGCTTGATAATTTCAAATTTAGTTTAAATAACAATATGGCAGCGATGATAGTTTTTTTGTTCTGGTTGGCGTGAGGCATGTAGGTATATAGTACAGGAAATAGAGCATTTCACCTGGCAATTTTTTGGTCCTGCATGGATCGATTCAAAATTTTAACAGAAGGTAACAAATAGCCCAAGTACAAAACCTATATCAAACCGAAGGGCGCCAAAACCCTGGGGGTGTTTGACACCCACCCTTCCCCCTAGGTGGTCAAAATTTTTTGTTACATTTTAACAACAGAAATCGGTTGAAAAAGTGATTCTAAGCAAAAAAATGTCCTCTTATTTTTTCGTAAAACTAATACTTTTAGGACATATGTACATATACACTTTTTTTCCTAAAATAAGCTAAGGAATCATACCCTGTATTTTTAGCCATCAATTAAATTACACCCTGTATACTATTGTGTTAAATAACCACATTGGGTTTGTTAATGTTGACATTTTATGTTGATGGAAAAAAGTCTTATTTTGACTTTAAAAAAGCCTTTTTAAAATATTTGTACATACTGAATTGTCAAACACTCTATCTCTGTATAAATTTAAATATTTATTGGGGTGCAGAAAGACACAGAAAGGAATTATCCAATGAAAATAATGTAAAAAATCTACTTTGTTTACTTTTATTTGAAGATATGTTCTGTAGTTTGGCGGATTCATTTAATGGATGGTATTTATTAGGGTACACGCCAAAATAAAATTAAAAGTACTAAAAAACCAAAAAAATTAAACAAGTAAAAGATAATTAAAAATCGACGTTTCGGGGGCAAATCTGCCTCCGTTGTCAAGACAAATGGAATAAAAATAAAAACTTACTATTATTTAGGTTTTAAAATTCAAAATTTTTATGTTTTTCTAGGATATTCTGAAAACTTTGACATGTTTTGACATTTAATGTCAAAGTTTTCAGAATATCCTAGAAAAACATAAAAATTTTGAATTTTAAAACCTAAATAATAGTAAGTTTTTATTTTTATTCCATTTGTTTTGACAACGGTGGCAGATTTGCCACCGAAACGTCGATTTTAAATTATCTTTTTACTTGTTTAAATTTTTTTGGTTTTTTAGTACTTTTAATTTTATTTTGGCGTGTACCCAAATAAATATAATCCATTTACTTTTTTTCTGCCAGTTCTTTAGTTTTGAGCCAGTAGATAATGAAATGGACTTCATGATAGGAACACTTTTAAACCCTTTTAGGGGGTTCCTATTGACGAGTCTACCACCAATATACATACCGCCATATATAAAAGCGGCGCTTTAACCCAGCCTGTCAATGTCAAATGTTTCGGGTATCGGACCCGGCAAACGCGTAATTTTTTGCCAGACAAGTTTACCACAATGTTTTACATGGAATTTTTAAACATTGTGCCAAAAAACGTAAGTGTTACAGTTACGAAACCTGCCTAGTCCGGTACCCGAATCATGTGTTTGAGCCTTATAGTCTCGTAATTGCAACTCTTACCATTTTTGACAAAATGTTTAAAAATTGCATGTAAAACATTGTTGTAAACTTGTCCGATAAAAAAGTGACGCGTTTGCCCAGTCCGACAGCGCTGCTCCATATATGGCGGTATAAGTACTCGTGGTAGACTCGACAAAAGAAAAAGTCCATTTTATTACTGGCACCGGGACTAGTTGTTATACGACTCTGTACAATGATTTTTAAAAACACTCTAGACACCAGAATAATAGCCTTTGACAAATACAGTTAAAAAATAGATTTAGGCACAGCCTTCCTAAACTATGAGCAGTGAAGGAGAAATCTGGCAACACAACACAGTAGAAATGTCAAGTAAAGTTTAGAAGTAAACAGAAACAAGTTTAAACGATTGCTTAAAAGGTTTTTTTCTGTTTTTAAAAGTTAAATCGTAGCGTATATTTATTATATGTAAAAAAATAGGTAATTCATTGTTATCTTAAAAAAATAGGACCAAAGCCAAGATGTTATTCGTTGTTTTCACGTTAAATGGGCGCATATAGTTGGTGCGTACGGCGTACATTATGCCACGAACGTGTTTCATTTCGGGCTGCAAAACGAATTACCCCAGTTATATTAAAACAGAGGGTTATCAAACATTATCAAACAACATTTAATTTCCCCATAAACGATGAAATTAGAAAAGCCTGGTTGTGCGCTGTTGACCGGATAATTGTTTTTTTTAATTAAAAGTAAAAGTAGGACCTATACGGTAAATGGACAAATATATTTTACGGGCTATTAATTAACTAAGTGTGTATTTAAAAAAATAGTTTAATTTGATATTAATAGTGTGTATAGTGCACCAAAAACAATTATTTATATGGATATTCTGAAATTTATTTACCTAAGGCGGTTTTAGGGTAAATATAGTGAAAACCCTAATTTAAAGCGTTTGTTATTTTAAAGCGCATCTTATGTAATACGAATTAAGCTTTTATATTTATAACTAAACACACATGCTTTCAATTCATTTTAAGTATTGCAAATATTACTAAATAATAAATCTTTAGTTAACTTTAAAAAGCTACATTGGTCTGTTCGCAAAAAATGCATAAAGCGGGGTAGATCATCATAACAATTTGAAATTTTTAATCCTTACCAACACATTTGTATAAGGCAGAAAAGTTCCTGATAAATTTTGCAGACACATTATTGCTTTTAGGGCAACTATAGTATTTAAAATTATACCTATATGTTGTCTAAAACATCCTAAAGAAACTTAATACCTATATTTTGTTTAAAACACATAAAAATTAATAATATTTAGCATATAATCTATTAGGAACTTATTTCAATATTCCTACTGTACAGTGTTGTTTGCAACGTTGCCTTTCTTACTTCACGGCTCATAGTTTAAGAAGGCTGTGGATTTAGGTGAATAAAAATGAAAAAGTGAACGGGTATAGAAGGCAAAACAATCGAATCTAGACGCACAGACGTATAATCTAGACCAGTTGGTTGTTGCATAATGTTGATGACGCAACTGGGCGACCGATGCAATATAACGGACATAGAATATTTTGTTCTACACTTGGAACTTTGTCGATGAGCTGCCGATAATTAAAAAATAAATAATAAACGGATCATATTATACAGTGTGTCTACGAATGGACTTCACTATGCCTGTATTTTTTTCTTTTTATTATTTCGAAAAAAACATCTTTTTAATAATTTTTGCTTTGTTTGAAATGCTAAAAGCCTTTATATTATAAGGCGATTCTTTTTAACGATTTTATTTTAAAAAGAACCATTTTTTTCATTGAATTGTAAAACATATTTTTTAAAGATTTTTTTACGTTAACCCTAGTTTTTCCTAGAAACCATAACATAGAAAAAAATATAATAATAATAATAATAATATCCTTTATTTCCACAAATCATTGTTACGACGACAAAGAAACGTCACTACAGAATAAATAAAAAAATAGTTTAAATTTACATTCATTTAAAATCATTTCATTTGTTAAAAACAATTAAAATAAAACAAAAATACAGGTGGTGATAAAATCATTAACAGACATAACAATTAAAATATCTAGTAATAGTTGAATAGATTATGATCAATAATTAAGAAATTTAGATAAATAGTTAAATATGATTTTGATTACTTTTTATGCCTTCTTATTAGGTAAGTAGTTTCAAAAATATGTTTTTTTTTTATTTTTCAAAGTATCATTTTTACGATTTTGAACCACCCTGTACATCCCACGGCGATTTTTATTATAGCTTCTAGCATTGCTGACGAAGCAAACATTTTCATGAAGAACAACTTCGAAATAAGTATAAAAAAACAGCTGTAGTTAAATCCATCACTGGACACACTCTACAAACTAACTTCTGGAGGGGACCTTAAAAATACAGTCCTTGTCTAAAGAGAGGACCCCTCTAACTTTTGAAAATATTTGGTAATTTTTCATAAAAATTTGAGGAATTTAGTAAAACAACATAGACCAAATATTTGACAAGAAATGACAGATATAAATGTCAAACTGACAGCTGGGCGCTATTTTGAAAACAAAAACCAAATGAAAAGGGGGTCTTGTGACACATCATTTTCATCATTTTAAAGCTCCTGACAAGTTCTTTATAACCCCAGAATATAAAGTGAATACCTTTACCTCCAAAAAATGGCGGTACTTTTAAAATTACCTAAATACCTGATTTGGATGGCCATATCTCCAAAACCAATAAAGGTATATACCTCACGTGATATTTTCTTAAAGGCCTTTTAGATATTATCTTTTTAATGGTGATATAATATACAGGGTGCGTCATTAAAAAATCTATACTTTTGTTTTACCCCGTATAGTATCACCAATATTACAAATAAATAAATCCTTTAATGGTCTTTAAGAAAATACCACACTAATTGTATCTAACTTTATTCGATTTGGAAATACGGTCATTTAAATCAAAGTCGGTCTATATAGGGTCGCGACATTCGGCCATATTGCTTTGACGTGTTATGACGTCACATCTCCCATTTTTCGGCCATGTTGTTCAGTGCCGGAGATATACAGTTTATGGTATTAGTAGAACAACCGTTTACACAACAGTTTTTAATTATTAATAAGTTGTAAATTCTTTTACTTTAAATAAAAAACATTTGGAATTACTTCTTTTAACAAATATCACTTTCAAAACAATGCAAAATGAAATGCGCAAATTCTAGACGCCACTGGATTGATCATCAGCTTTGATTTTGCCCAGTCTTGCCAACTTTTCTCCGTGGAGTACCCTTCCTTGCGTCCCCGACCTCGAATCGCCTAAAAGTTGAGGATATGTCGCAACCTTATAAATATAAACTAACATTGATCTAAATGAGGTATTTAGGTTATGTTTAAAGTACTGCCATTTTATAGTAGGTACAGGTATTGACTTTATATTCTGCGGTTGTAAAGTACTCGTCAGGAGCTTTAAAATGATGTGCCACAAGACCCCTTTCCACTTAATTATTCTTTTCAAACTGGCGCCCAGCTGTCAATTTGACATTTCTATCTGTCATTTCCTGTCTAAAATTTGGTTTATGTTTTCTCACATAAGTCCAATTGCCAGTAAAATTATTTTTTTAAACCATGAAATTAAATCAGGAATACGAATATTAAAACGATATTTAAAAATATTTATTTACAAATTGGCACATTTTTTATACTCCTCTTTTAAAGAGAAATATAATCGAAATTTTGATTTTACAATGCATATTTTGAAAATACGCGGTGACCGTCGAGGTATTTGAGATATTGCGGATATGATATAACTAATTTTAAGCAAAAATGATTCCATCCTTTTTTTTTTGAATTTCTAACGGTTCTTAAATTAATTGGGTTTAAAGTTGCCAATACATAAATTTTAGATTAATAAAAATCCATTTTTGCGACTAGTTTGCATAGGTAATTTAATAATTAACACCTTGAGTTGTAATAATGATTATTTGTTCGTCAATTGTTATCATTGACAGCCATTGACAGCTGTTAGTTTTTATTTTTTTGCATAAATTGTGTTAAAATCATACCTGTATTTTATTATCATGGCGAATATGATTTTCGTGTATTGGATATTGCAACGGTAGTATTACCGGTTTATATAGGGAATATCAATGAAGATAAAGATGGATCCATATTTAATTCATTCTGAAAGCAATGCCGCCAAGTACACAAAAAATAATAAACCCTTTTCAATGATTTATTGCGGTAAAAAATATTTAACCCGACGAGTTTCTAGTACCACGCCACGTGCCACCGGTTTTATAATAGGACAGAGGCGAAATAAGAGAATGTTTTGTAAGTAGGTGATACGTGTTTTAGCAATGTATTTTTTATTATTTATCTAAAAATATGTAATCAGGCTCTGTCCGTGGCTATGTGCATTCGAAAAGTTTGTTTACTTTATCATTTTTTGTGCACTTAGCGGCATCGCTTTCAGAATGAATTAAATATGGACCCTTTTTTACCCAAATCGCCGTCTTCCAGACAAGCTAACGTTCCCTGTCATTACGTTTTTATTTTAAAAAAAATAACACTTTTTTAAGCTTTAAATTTAAAACCCAGATAATTTAAGAACTTTTAGGAATTCGGAAAAAGTAACTAGAATCATTTTTGCTTAAAATTAGTCATATAATTCATATCCTATCCAAAATATAATTTACGATTAAAAAAAGCAAGATATTTGTTACAGAATGTCTCTAAAAGGTTTTTACTTAATGGTACCATAGACTCCGGGGCAGAATACAACGATCTATTGCAATTTACCTTAGTCAAAAAGTTGATAGTTTGCGAGATATAGTTTTATTTTATTTTAGTTTTTTTTAATGTTTTATTTAATACTGGATTTTTTAAACAAAATTCGATATATGGGGCTTTTTAAAGTAAAGAATCAAAACCTACCCATATTTTTGCTGGTATTGTAGTAAGCCACCTGCAGTCCTTTGCTGAGATTCATAGTATATATATATATATATATATATATATATATATATATATATATATATATATTTTATTTCACATAAAAATTCCTTCTGCAATTCTTTATGCTTTATTTAGGTCACCCGGATTGGTCATGGTCAAAAAGGGTTTACGAAATTGTGTAAAAATATCTGAAGTGGTAGTAAATTATGATAAAAAGGCATTTTTTTCTTAAAATTTTAACACCCTGTATCTCGAAAAAAAACATTTTTGGACATATTTTTTTTGTATTTTATACAGTGGTAAAAGAAAAGTACAAAATTAAAAATTACCCTGTATATTAAATTTACACCATCGGTGTAGCGGCGCAGTCATGGGGGATTAAAATATCAAATCGTCAAAGCATGATTTCTTACAAAAAAAAAAGATTTATGGATTCTTCCATCTAATACTTTTTCGTTTTTTTTTCTTTCAGTTAGTACCCCACAATGCACACCCCGGAGGGAACATTGGAGAGGGGCATCCAACCACCTAATTCGGTGCCGGCCCTCCCTGTTGTTATTACAGCAGACGAAGATGAAGATAGTATTTTACCCCACGTGATGTCATTGCCAGGTCAAGATGAGTGTGACAACTTTGTGGCCGAAAGGTATTTTTTTTAATTTACAATACAGGAACTTTTAAAAGAAGATACTACTTTTAATCTTACGATTGGACACAATTCGTGGGTACGATTATCTGAAGGTCGACTTATTTTTGTGACAGCAGGGTTATGTATAAATACCAGAGTACGGTGAGAGTCGGGTTTTTAGATGTTTAACATATGTTTTCCTCTGTTCCGTCAACGTTGTGCACTGAAACATGCAATTTTTGCATTTCACAGCACCATTTAAGGTCTAGCTACACATAATCACAACGAGCCCGCATCCGTTCGTCTCGCTGGTGAAATGTAGGGGGATGCGGTGCAAAACTGTTTTATATTTAATAAAATTGCTGTAATATGAGTCTGTTATGATACGCTTTAGATTACATCTGATCGTAAAATTAACCTTCACAAATAACACATTTTAACCTATTCTTCACTTAAAATTTGGATAAAAGGAACAAAGATAAGAATAAAACTTTGTTTTATTTAAACAAGAGGATATATAAAACAAAAGACTCAATTTGACAATAATGCTAATAATATTTTTAAGGGCATAAATAGTGCTTTTGAATTCTTTCGAATTAATTTGCCCCACATCTATCAGGGCTCGGTGCGGCCTGGGCGCGGTTATGTGTGGCCAGACCTTTAGACAACGCGGTAGTACCATCACGAACGTTATTTCTTTAAATAATTACTACCTAAAGTGTCTTTCCATCCGGGGATCAAACCGGCGACTTCTAGGTTCCGAGGCCAAAACTTTGTTCACTAAGCCACCGGAGAGACAATTGATTGACAAAAAATGAATATAGATTTTTAGGACCACAACGCGTATAGAAGGAACAGTTTAAAAATGTAAATTCGGTGCTCTTTGATAAAAAAAAATCACAAAAAGTTTAAAGCAAATAAATCGGCATGCTTGTCTTCGCGGCCGCCTTTGCTATAATATTTCTTTTATGATATTCCGGTTGATGCAGGTGGTCATCGCACGATGGGATGGAAATTAATTTTTTGGTCAAAATTCTGAAACTTACCAATCTAACTTAAAATGAGGTGCTTTTTACTGGAAAAATATTATAAATTATTACAAATGCTTTTTGGAAACCTAAAACTTATTATATCTTATTATAAATTTACACCCCACTTAACATTATTATTTTTTATTGTACAAAATAAACTAAAATGTCAGCTTGTTTGGTTAATTTGGTAGTATTCTAATCAGTAATCCGATGATTATTATCTCATATGATATACAGGGTACGACAATAGGTATGATTTTTTAAATGGAATACCCTAAATATTATATCAGCACCAAAAAAATCTTTTAAAATGCTTTAAAAAAATATTATATTTGATGTGTCTATCTCAATTAGTTACGGAAATATGACCATCTAAATCTGAAAAATAATTTTAAATTATTCTTAGAAGCGTAATAGAGATACATCTTCCCAACTTTTTTTATTTTTTAACGTATAAAATAAATAAAAAACACTGTTTTATTGAGTAGATTCTGTAGAATCCATATCTTTCATCAGAATGCTTTTATCTTTTAGGATATACAGTGTAGGACAAAACATATGAAATATTAAAATGGAAAACCTTGTAAATTATAAAAAAATCTTGTATCTGTCCTTACACTCAGAAGTAGCAAAAAGTAGGAAGGCAATTGTAAGTACAAAAACTAATAAAGAAAAAGGTAAAAAATCTTTAACAAAAGTAACGAGACTTCGCGAGACTGCATCGGAAACACAACAATAGCTTTTATTATTTAAACTCTTGTACTTTTTTAGTAAACAAGGGTAATAAAAAAGTAAGTAGATTAAATGTTGTATATTTATGTTTACTTAAAATACATTTTTAAGTTTCTTATTACCCCAATAGAAGTCGTCATATCCTTTTATAATTTTGCGTACATTGCGTAGTTTGGAGTATCTACTTTGAAATACACAGCATGAGCCATTAAAATTTTAAAGTTGCTTTGTGGCCAAAATAATGGATTTCTATCCCATAGTGTATCGGCGCGTCGCTGTAAAGGGTAGCGGCGCCTTTGTATAAATTAGTCCGATTACAGGCGGCCTTTTTATGTTTTTTGTATTATTTTCAAAGGGTACCGAATTTGCGCTTTTAAAATGTTCTTACTATACATTCGATCCAATATCGGATCGGACGTCACGTCAAGTATATCATAAACCAGTTGACTTTCAGATAATCGTTTCCGATAGTAAGATAAGAAAGTAGAATGTGTGCGGTCGACCTAAGGGTGTCATTTTTAAATATTACTGGACATTGATATTTTGTTTAAAAGGTAAAAGGAAAGAAAGGAGGCTTATTAAAATCGCACTGTATACAAAGCTATATCTAGAATTTTTGGCATGCCCTGGTTTTGAAACAACTTTTAATGTTTTATTATAATGTTATAAATATGCTGCAATTATTTATATAAAAAAACTTAATAACATATTCGCTCTGTCTTTCTTTCAACACAATTGAGTGCACAAAGTCGAAGTCCACTTTCCCACACTCTGGCGTGATTATCTACGGGAAACGGGATGTTCTCTTGTAATACGAGGTGTTTTTATTTCACGGTTCACGATTTCTCAGGTGTAACGAACACACGCTAAAGATAATACGTACAATCAAAAGCATCTTAAGGGGTTAATATACATACCAGGGTGGGTCAAAAAGATCTACTATTTTTATTTTAACTTCTGACATATTCGATTCGAAATTTGAATCGAATAAGTCGAATTACCGAATTATTCGGAATTCGCCGAATATTTCTGAATTATTCGAATAATTCAAAAAATTACGAATCATTTGAAAATTTTTGAATAATTCACGAATAATGTGATTTATTCACTAATTATCAAAATATGAATGAATTCCCCATTTTATTCAAGTAGGATTCCATAACATCGGGCATTAAAATGTTCTACTGACCCAGTGTCTTAAGCGAGGTAAGAGGCAGTTTGTTGACACGGGACTTAACTACTTGAAGATTTGGGGGAGAAGGAAAGACCTGCGCGGGCAGCAGGTTCCACAATCTAGAAACTCTAGGGATAAAAGAACGAACAAAGTGGGAAGTTTGGGGCCTGTCTAGTTGGACCGTATAGGGATGCATACGCGCAGAACCACGAGTTTCTCTGTTGGGAACCATGAGTGGAGGAACTATACTGGACAATTCTTCAGAGCAGAAGCCATGGAAATACCTATAAAAAGCGATAAATCCCCCACAGCCCGACGATGGGCAAGAGAGGGAAGCCTTTGTGTAAGTGAAGGATCATTAATGAGACGAATAGCTCTTCTTTGAATAGAATCAAGAATGCTTAGGGTTTGGTGAGGACGCCATGCCCCAGATATGAGAACAATACTCCAAAGGAGGTCGGATTTGGGACACATACAAAGTGTATAAATTAGAAGGGGAGAAATACTTTTGGCTCGAAAGAGAAATCCAAGCTTTTTGAAGCTGCCGTGGCTATAGATACAATGTGTTTATGCCAGTTAAGGTTACTTTCAAATGTGTCGCCCACAAGTAAAACTTGACCGCTCATAAGTAGATGATGAGTATTTGATGACTCTTTTGGCGACATGGAACATGATTGTGTTTTGGATGCATTAAAATGGACGAGATTCTTGGCGCCCCAATCTAATATTAAATTAATATCCTGCCAAAGAGATATCTGCATCACTCTGCGTTTGTTTTCCAAGTCAGGTTTAGTGATGGGTTTAGGAACCTGAAAACTGGAGTGAAGGGTACTATCGTCGGCAAAACTATAAATGAAATTAGTTGTGGACGAGAGAAGGTCGTTGATGTGAAGAAGATATAATGTTGGTACCAGAACTGAGCCCTGAGGCACTCCAGCATTAATTTGGTGAAAGCTTGAAGAATGGCCGTCCACAATAACTGATATACGTCGATCAGATAGATAACTAGAGATCCAAATACAGAGTTCAGTTGAAAGACCATAGAAGGGAAGTTTATTAAGAAGTGCGGCATGCCAGACCTGGTCAAAAGCTTTGATTTCTAGATACTATCAATACTCTTATACTAATAAGAGATATTTGATCTTTCCAAGTCATTTTACCTTTTATAATTTTTAATTTAGTTTTGAAAAAAATTATAAGGAAAAGGTTTATACACACAAACCCTGATTTAAACAAAAAATACTTGATTTAAGAGCCAAAATCTTGACTTAAGAACACCATCCGGAAGAAAATACTTTTCTTGAATCAAAACAAAAGAATAAAATTCTTGTTCCAAGAAAAATATTCCTCTGGCACCTTAATGAATGTATGAATGTAAATCTTCTAAAAGAGCACCATTTTAAGAAGTCCTTAGTAGTACATATCTGTCATATTACCAAATTATTTTATTATACCAGGAACTATAAAAAAATTCAAGAAAAAACGATTTTCAGCGAAGTCCTTTAAGGGCATAAATCTCAGTAAAGAGGGGCTTTGAAAAAAAGTTTATAGGAACTTATTATTTTATTTTCATGTTTTCTATGTGAATCCCGGACACCTTGTATATAATAATTAATTATTATTTAGGTCGTGTCCGACGAAGAAGATAAATATTATCGAATTAACCATAAATAAACAAATAAAATTTAATCACTATTTTTAAAAGTGTAAAAAATTCGCGAGAATTATCTATTTCTTTGTTTGATAAATATGTATATAGATTTTTTTCCCTCGATATCTCGTACCATGTGTTTCGTAGGATAACAGGAACATTATTAACATTTGAAAAATAATTTTGACCTTAACAGCGTTTTTGACATACAGGGTGTTTTGAAAACAAATAAAAAACATTTTTGAAGGTGACTTTTTGTTTAAAATAAAGCGTAGGAAGTTTTTGGGGTAAAAAATTAAAACTTCCTCTTACCTTTTCAAGCCATTCTTTATTTTCCTTTTGCATAAAAACTCCTTTTTAATTAACCTAAAAATGTATAGGTGTTAAAGCTGATTTGAGTAGTTGTTTTTAGGATATATGAATTTCAAAAATTCACTTTCTGTATGGCCAGGTCTAAACCATACAGGGTGTTTCATATTAAGGTGCTGATCTTTAAGAGGGAGAATCCTAATGTAATTTAAATTAAATAAGTTTAAATAATCCTAAATCTCTCATCTTTTGATATACAGATTGATAAAAAAAGTGTATTTGGTAATAGATTCATATACGATTTTCTGCTAATTTGTGTTTTTTCGAAAAATTAATAATTCTTACTAATTTTGGATACTATACTGAATTTAATGGCAGTGGCTCAGATCCAAAATATTCAGTTTTCAATTAATACTAAACAGGGGCGTCGCCAGCCAATGGCCCAGGGGGGCAAGATGATATGGAACAAAAAACCTAAAAAGTTATTATAAAAAATAAATTTCCAACCTAAAATATGTTATTTAATACCTTTAAACATACAGTAATTTAAATGCGGTGTTGCCAGTTGTCTGTAGTAATAGCGGACATCTTCCAAAAAAATAATAAAAAATTTGTCATTTAAAGCATTAATATTAAGTAATTTATAACTGTGCCATTATATTATTCAGGACAATAATAATAGATAACATGCAAGTAAGTAATAATATTATAATATTTTTAAGACTCTATATAGAGAAAGTACGTACTGAGAGAAAACTGTATATAAAATAATTACCGTTTATTTTTACCACCGTACCTATATCTCTTAAACTTGATTTCTTAAAATATCTTAAGGCCTTTCACTCTTATAGATGAGCTTCTTATTTTGAGATGCCCTGTATAGTTTAGACCTGGCCGTACTTGGGATGTTTTTTTTAAATTCAGATATCTTAAAAATGGCTGCTCAAAAATCTAGAACACGAAGATCTCTTGTCTCTGGTAAACTTCCCTGTGCACCAGCTATCTAACATTCCAAAAATCTAAAATATAAACATATTCCGCTGCACTATATCCCCGAAGGTCGTCTCCGCATCGAAACCTTATCACACTTTTATCCTGTGCTACCTTGTGACTTTACAGATAACAGAATAAATGTTTCTATTGGTCGCCTCCACTAGAAACCACCACAGTACGTTTCGATACATAGATGTTACTACGTCGATCAAGTTCTTAAAACAAAAACTTTCGCCAAATGGCCATCCTCTCAGCCAGATCCGAGTCCTAGTGATTTTTTCGCAAAAATATTATGATTTTTTTAGTAAATAGTGCGGTGTTTTCCTTCTTCTCCCTCGCGTAGTACCTACTCGATGCGAAAGAGGGTTGACATAACAAACTTTCCACAAAATCGCCATGCTTTTAGCCAGACTTGGGACCCAGTGATTTTTTCGCCAAAATTATTATGGTCTGTCTTAATAAATAGTGCGGGTAATGTTCTTTCTTTCTGTCTGGTAGTGCCCAAATGCGAAAAGTTTATTATTAAGTTAGGGCAGTTCCACGATTGAAAAACTTATTTTCTGGATACTGGATGATGAGTGACATTTTGTGACGTGGGGCTGAGATGATAAGTTACGTAGTGAGCGCGCTTAATAAGGTGAAAATTCGCGTGTATCTTTCATCAAGTGACAGTGACATGAAGCCGAAAAAGGTAGTCAGTGTTTTCACAGTGGAAAATTATGGAAAAACTGAGGATGGGTCAGTATTATACGTTTGAAATTTGTCTATCCATTGTGGGGAATGATTTTTTTATAGATTATCGGCGTGAAATAAGAAAGTCTAGGTCAAAGTACCATCAAAACATCTTTCTTTAATGCAAGATTATTTTTTATACTTGCATGGTGTCTTTAAAAGGTGCGTAAAAAAGCGATTACAAATTCCTGAGGCCAAAGGCTAAAGGCAAAAGTGGATGATTTCGGAGATACAGAGTGTTAAAAATATAAACTGGTTTTTAGTTTTTTTTTAAATAATTTTGTTAATAATAGGTGTAATGTCAAATATTCGGCTAGAGGGGATTTTGGGAGGGGAAATATTGGAATCTGATTATAATTTTATTGTAAACTCTAGAGGACACCACCTGCGGATACTTGCACACATTAAAAACGAAATGACTTTTTTGATAAAATTAATAAATTTAAGATAAAATTCCTAATTTTTTTATTTAAAAAATATACGTGGTAAAACTTTATATGAGATATCTGGATAAAAAATATCTTCCTGTATACATATATGAAAAGTCCTATACTATACAGGGTGTTTTAAAATAAGATGCTGATCTTTGAGACTATATTTAGGTAATTTTATTTAAAAAACTTTTAAATAAACCGATGTAGGGTATACCTGATAAAATTTGATTTAAGAAGCTGTTTTTGAGGTATCTGGAGATACCCATGATTCTAAATGGTCCAACTTTTGAGATACAGGGTGGTAATGTTTTTTTTTTTTTAAATAGGCGTTATATAAAACTTTACTACCTGATCTAATTAGCAATTCGTAAAGTACAAAATTAACAAAACAAACTGTTATTTCATTTATTTTACAGTATACAAAATTTAACTGTGGTGTAAATTTATAATTTGTTACCTGGTACATCCATTTAATTTTTTTTCCAGTAATATATTCGTTTTAAAACAAGTCGTTCCTAGAATCTCTTCAAATATAAATAAACAACATATCTACGTAATAACAATACCAAAAAAATGGATTAACCTTAATTGAACTATCTGCGCAAATATTTTTTATCTAATACCTGATAAGTTATCTTACGTCTCAACTTGTCCTTGTGTTAATCGATTTTTTTGCATCTGGGTAACAATTATATTGTTACCCAGATATTATTTAAACCTAATTATTAAAGTAAAAATTTTCCATTTTTTTTTACCCTTTAAGATAGTTCTATCGATACCACTAGAGTCAAATAAGTGCTTAAGGTAATTTGACTACCGTGGTATTTATATTTGGCAGCGCTGCGTAAAAACAGTAGAAATCATAGGCAAAAATCTACTGCACAAGCATCTTTAAACAAGTTATCGGTTTTTAAATTGTTATGTTTATTTACTAATAAAATTTCTAAACCATCCCTATCATTTCACCAAAAATAATATATTTTTTGGAAAGGCAAAACCGTCACTGAAAAAATTGTAACAAGTTTGTAAAACAAGTGCAAGTAGGACATAAATTTAAGGATAAACATTTAAAGTTTCTGTCACCTAACCTTTCGACTAACGTAAATATTGATACATTGGATTATGGTCGTCGAAACACTCGAAAAAACATGTTTCCTAATTATTGTGGATATTTATTAGCACTCATTGGATCTTGTAACCGAAAAACGTATTGGATTGGCATAAATTTTTTTATGTCCCATATATCGTATTCGATTAACTTTTTCGGGCGCATCATAACCTTTCGGCGGCGCGGCCCTTGCACACAATCAAAGTTACAAACTTTACCTTTTTTATTTATAATATTAGTGTAAATGAATGTCGAAGTAAAAATCTACTAAAATAATTAAATTCGTTGCTGTCTGTGTCTGTAACCACAGAGAATCGAACCCAGGCCGCCCGTGTGACAGGCGAGCATTCAACCATTTGACTATCGGTGCGTACACAATTGCACATGCGTAACCTCTTTTTATTATTATTATTTTTTTATCTTTGGACAAACCACAAAAGCTAAAAGCCTAAATACTAACGTACCGTGGATGTCTTATGCGAGGTAAGAGGGAGTTTGTTGACACGGGACTAAAATACTTCAAGATTTGGGGGGAAGGAAAGACCTCCGCGGGCAGCAGGTTCCATATTCTAGAAAATCTAGGGGTAAAAGAACGAACAAAGTGGGAAGTGGGTCCAGTTGGACCGTATAGGGATGCATACGGCGCGGCACCACGAGTTTCTCTGGTAAGAACCGTGAGTAGAGGAACTATACTGGACAATTATTCAGAGCAGAAGCCATGGAAGTACCTATAAAAAAGCGATAAATTCCCCACAGCCCGACGATGGGCAAGAGAGGGAAGCCTTTCTGTAATGTGTCAACAAACTCCCTCTTACCTCGCTTAAGACACCCACGGTACGTTAGTATTTAGGCTTTTAGCCTTCGTGGTTTGTCCAAAGATAAAAAAAAAAAAAAAAAGTAAAGGATCATTAATGAGACGAATAGCTCTTACAAATTGATTACATATGTATGTAATTATATTTCTCTGAAATTTTTGTTTTATCGAGGGTAATATCCCCACTTTAAATTTTTTCGAAAAATTCGGAAAAACGAGTTTCTAAGTAATCCACAGGAGAAATTGGATGCATTTTTTTCGATTTTCATCCGAAAAAACTGCTGACAGCTAAGTTGTTTAGTAATTTTTTCACTTAAAATTTATATTTTAAAAACCAGTTTTTGATGGATGCCATCTTTGCAACAGTCTCACGGTCCCCCGAGGGGGCGCGCCCCACAGTTTGAAAACCACTGCTCTTAAACGTCTGTACAAATGGGTACTAAAATTTGTTGTTCTCTTTCAACCTGTAAAAACAGCTATAGCAATTTTTACTGTATAGTTATAAATAACTAAATCCACATCTTTTACACTCTTAAACTAAAAAAAATCAGAAATTTGTTATTCTTTTAGGGCTTAAAAATTTAAGGTTAAGTTTTATTACAATATTCTATTCTATTCTATTTTTTTCTTGGTTTTGGTCCCTTCAGGTCCAATCCACCACTCTCCCCTTCCGGACTATGCTTTCCAGGGCTTCGTCGGCGGAAAATCTGGATAATCGAGCTCGTAGCTCCCAGAAATTCCAAAAAGAGAACAAAATAATTCTACAATCGATGCAATGCATAAATTGTCGGCTGTCAAACCAAGATCTGCTACTGGTGTTACGTATAACCTTCACTTTCACTACTAACAGTTCCCAATGCACGCCCATCTATTTCCCGCCATTTAAGAAATACCTCGTGTTCACCACCAAACAGGATACCATCAGCTTATAGGAATCTTCGCTCACAGCGCTTAGATCCAGAAGAAAGATGCCGTCAATTTAGCGTGAATCTTTCCTTGATCCCCGAAGGTAAAAAACGTCCGTACGGCACCTCTAACCGCCACTCTGGGAAGAACTTTGTAGTCCTCTACGCACGTCCGCACTGTTCGGAGGTCAAACAAAGAGTACCCTTTTATTACAATAAAATTTTGTTTCTGCCTTTCTAGGACAGTCGTGGAAAAGAATTGCTCCTACACTTGCGCAAAGTGTCTTTCTCGCACTTAAGGCTTATATGCGACCTCCCTTTCGCCGCGTTCGCCTAACTGCTTTTGCGTGTGGGAATGTAACACTTGCGCACCTGTAAGGCCTCGGGAACGATACTAAGCGTACACGGAAAAAATCGAAAGGCGTTGTGTGCAAGCGCAAAAATTGTGTTAAATATGTTTATTATTGACGTTCTAAGTATAATTTTTGTCATTAGTGTTCTGGTATGAAAATCAAGAGTCCTTAAGTTTTTAAGTGAATGATAGTAGCTAACAACAGTAACCAAATATGAATCTTGACTACATTATTGTAGTATTAAAAACGGTAAAATGAAGTTCTGCTACAAAAGTATTAAATACTACTGCACTTTATTTGCTACAAAAACGGAGCGAGTTTTACTACAACGTATACCTGGGGCCTATAGTGCTACATATTGTAAATGTGTAGGTTACAATTGCATAAATATTTACTAGATTTTTTCCAGCGTAGAGCGAGGAGCGGAAAATGTGAGAGCGCTGTCTTTGATCTTAAAGAATAAAAGAACTTGTTTTTTTTTAATCAGCCGGCTGAAATATTCCTGAGCGAAAAGCCCTGCCGCTGGCCGCTTGAAACGAACAAATATTATCCGCGAAGTATTTTTAAGGTATAGAAACTGGTTTAAAGATGCTGTTTACCACAAAATATTGTAGACATCACCGGCAACATGAAGAGATTTAAAACCTTCCGCTCGACGCTTACGTTTTGTTATCGTGGCCGAGACCTAATAAGAAAAAGACATATTTTACTTCTCTCGAAAGTAACAATTAATTACAATAATTAGGGTTTTTGCAAAGAACGCCTCATTTTGACCACGTTATCTTTTAGAACTCGACAGTTGCATAAGCAACAAAACCCATTTTATATTTAAATTAATATGTATTATACAGGGTGTTGTGAAAAATAGACGGAGATATTATAATAAGTGATTCCTTGTTAAAAAATATGAAAAACAAAATACAAATAAACATGGGTCTGGAATTGCACTGTTTTCAAGATAAAGGGTGATAAGTTAAAAAAATATTTATATATATTAGATATTTATTAATATTTTAAAAAATATTTACTCAATTGTTTTGAAATTTGGTAATATTCTTTGTTGTATTAAGAGGCTAATTTAGCCCTGAATAGATTAAAATTATAAGATTTAGTGGGGTCCTGGGGCCATATTCTCAAATATTATTGACAAAAAAAATGTACGCCACTGCTTTTTTGTTAACTTTAATATTTGTTGTATGATTAAGCATCAAAAATAAAAATACAACTTCTTCAACTCTTGTATTTTATTCGTATCTCACTTCGTTTTCGAGAAAAATAATAAAAACGGTTTTTATTGCATGCCACTGGACAAAATTGGTTTATTAATTTTTGGTAAAACAATCACAGGTGTCCTGGAAAACATAAATCTAAAACTTTTCTAGGGAAGTGTTTTAGTGCAACAAAAGCTAAAACAAATGTTGAAAATGTCCACCATCCATTTCTCCACACCTTCTTAATTTTTAAAAACTTATCACTCTGTATCTTGAAAACTGTGCATTTCCAGACCCATGTTTATGGAAACTTTTTCTTATTTTATTTAACAAGAAATCGCTCATTATAGTATCTCCGTCTATTTTTTGAACACCCTGTATATTTCACCATATCTATCTAATATCTTCAGACACAAGAAAAACGTATCACATTTATTTTAATTCCCCTTCTTGGCAATCCTCATAATTCCACTTTAATTACATTCTTTATGCACCCCACTGTTACTTTATGTACCCCAATCTTTATTCGGGGTTGGGTCACGTGTCGAGTCGTTATACAGGGTAAATAAACAATGGGTTATCAAGATTTTCTTCATGTATATTCTATAATATGTTCTTTATTCATGCATACAATCTTTTTTTTGTAGTGTATTACTTTTTGTCTTCCTTTAAAGTAAATATACAGAGTGTCTCCAAAATGTGCGGAAAAGATGCTACCACAAATTCCTGACGATCTAACCCAACTTACCTTAGTCCCAAAGGGGATGATTTCAAAGATACAGGGTGTTTAAAAATATTCTGGATTTAATTTTTTTACTAATCTTGTAAATAATATAACAGAAGAGGATAATTTTCTAGAAACCTCGGCAACTCCGATTTTGACGAAATTTGGTATACGGGGGATTTTGTGGCGCTGATCACGGATCTAAAAGAATTTTTTGGCGAAAACGTTTCGTTCTAGAAATATTCATCATCAGACTTGAAATTTAAACTAATCCTATTTTTACAATATTCCTTCTTTGCACACAATTCTTGATTTAAAGCTAAAGTGGCACACAATATTTGATTTTTACCTTTAAAACCCCGTTATTTTACGTATTTTACATTATTTTTGCATTAAATTGCATAGCTATACTTTGAATCATTTCAATCCCAGTGTGCCATTAAGCCCTATGTGTGTATGTATGGTTGCCGCATTATCAAAGAACAGCCACGCAATTTAATTCAAAATAATGTAAAAACGTAGAAAAACGGGGTTTTAAAAGGTTAAAATCAAATATTGTGTGACACTTTAGCTTTAAATCAAGAATTGTGTGCAAAAAGAAGGGGGGAATATAGTGAAAATAAGCTTAGTTCAAATTTGAACTTTAATGATGAATATCTCGAGAACGAAATGTTTCCGCCAAAAAATTATTTCAGATTCGTGATCAGCACCCCAAAAACCCCTGTATCCCAAATTTCGTTAAAATCGGAGTGGCCGCAGGTTTCTAGAAAATTGCCCAGAAGAGAGTGTAAAATAAAATACAAAATCTTTTTTACCTCTTTGTTTTTCAAAATCCAAATCCAATGCGCTTAATTCTAGTTTTCAATAATAAAAATAATACTGAACTATAAATCAAATAATAATTAAGGTTAGGTAAACTGTTACTAATATTCGGCGGTTTTTAATAGCTTTTAAAAGCATTATCGCTGGATGGCGGCATCTACCGATAAAATAAGTAAAACCGCCGGTAATGACAAATTAATGTATATTTTCGGCGGTTTTGAAATGCGTAAATACATAAAAGCGCCAGACGGCGGTTTTTTCTTATAACTGAGCAAAACCGCCGGCGGTTGTTTAGCCAGAACCTTTAAGAAAATAAGAGTACTCCTTTAACCTTAAAAATACGTACTTAGAATATTTGTATGGAATTAATAGTGTATAATAATAAATAAATTAATTCGACATGAGCAATTTATTTTATCGCGACAATTTACGATTTCACAACGTCATTTGTTTTTTATAGGTTTCAAAATAAATTGTAACCAGTTCGACTACTAAAATATAAATATTTCTGTGGAGATAAAATATTTCTCTCTCAATATAGCAATTGGATTGTGCAATTATTTAACCGCATTGTTTAAAGTTATATGTCAATTTTAAATCTGTGCATGAAAGACACGTATGTTTACCAAATACCTTCTTTAAAAGTGAAAGTTTTAGTATCTTTTGGGCCAGCAATAAGATTGACTTTATCATAATGACCCTTTTAAAACCTATTTGGGGAGGTTTCAGTGGCAGCTCGCGGGTCTAAAAGCAGGTGTAGTGCAGGAAGGGAAAAAAAGCGCATTCACCATTTTAGCAAAATTGAAAATACTCAACTATCAAAAGTCTAAGTAAAAAGTCTTAATATCTAAACTTCCCTAAATTTTATACACCAAATCAATCCTTCTATCTTTTAATGCAGCAAATTTATCAATTATATCTTTATAAAATGGTTGAGTTTTTATCAGTTACTGTAGAAGCTCCTTTTGAATTGAAATATTGGCCAAAGATAAAAGTCTATCTTGGAATATAGTGTTTCTTAAGAAAGTTTTTAAACGCTTAAGACAAGAAAAACTCCGTTCCACTGACATGCTTGTCGACGGTATCGTTAAAATTAGCGAAAAAGTTTATACGCCTCGGTAAAAATGTCTTTATTTGCGCCAACTTGTTTCACTAACTGCTGCAATGAAATATTTCTATACCTTTCATCAGCAAATATTAGGTCAAGTTTATTTTTGAGCCGCTGATTTTTTGAAAATGATTCGGCATATATCTCCAATAAATTTTGAAAAGAATCAGTGGAAAAAGTTTGGTTATACTGGCCAAACTTTGCAGTATCAGCAAGACAAAGAAATTGTAGTTTGTAACAATCTTCGAATCTTACTTCCATTTCCATCAAAATATGATCTAATATTTTATAGAGAAGTGCTCTGTACTGTCCTTTAATTTCTTCCTGTGAAAAATCACTGTCGCGAATAATACTTAAACGGAAACAACCGAAATAATACGTGAAAACCAACGAAACGACCAAAACCTATACTATCTTTTTAAGGCTAGCGATTTACCAAGCAATACACCTGATACTCCCACCCGCGATTCTGGCCGCCGGCACGTATAGCGTTGTCATGGCAACGGATGCGTCAAAGCGTAAACAAAACCCCGCATGAGGTGTATACTTTGGTCCGTTTTATATTTGCAATACAAATACACTTGCTGATCGCGGATTGCGATGTCGCGTTGCCGAAAGCGGAGGAAAGCGACTCGCGCCAGCGTTTAATTTATATGCTAGATTTTTCATGGCGAATTTTACAAATAAGGAATAGAAATGAGAAAAATGAATTGAATAATGGTAATATGTTTTTTTATGTTTTATTATTTATTTTTGGTGAAGTGGCACTTCACTTACTACACCTGAATAGCTGCCACTGGGAGGTTTCTTTTGAAGAGTCTACCACAAATACTAATACTGCCATGGAAGCTGCGCGTTAATCCAGCTCGTCAATTTCGACATGTTACGGTTGTCGGATTGGGCGGGCCCATTTTTTTTATCGGACTAGCTTACCCAATATTTTACAAGCAATTTTTACATATTGTGCCAATAATGGTAACGGTTACAGTCTCGAAACCCGCCTAGTCCGATATCCGTTACGTGTTTGAGCTTTATGGCTTGCAAATCTGTAGCTCTCTAATTATTTTTGATACAATGTTTAAAAATTGCGTTAAACATTGTGGTAAATTTGTCCGACAAAAAAATATAGAAGAGCTAGTTAACCCTTCTGGAGTAACGTTAAGCCTGTAGTAAGTCGATTTCCACTAAGGGGTGTTCACACGAGACGCATGAGTCGGCACCCATCAGCTGATTGTCGGGGTTTTTCAAGGACACGGGTAAAATCATATTCATGCATATTTGAATCGAATCACAACTTTTGGTAGTACCAACCGTTAATTTATGTAGGGAATTTTGTCAAAAGTCGTCACCCATAGGGGAAAATTAGAACCAGTCCTAATTTGGCGGGTGGAAACGCACGAGTTTTAACCCCTTACCCATGACTCGCAGGTGTGAATCGTCAGGAGTCAAAGACTTATTACCCGGGATAAAAACCCCTTGGTGGGAATCGGCTTCGTGGTCACCCTGTATGTATGTAGGTAATTTAATTGAAATTGATGAAAACTTTGGTGCTATTGGTACCTAAACGGTGAGGTTTATCGACTTTAATAAAGAGTACCTTATTTTTTAAGTTTTGATTGTCTATAAACTGGCGCCCCGGGGCTTTGCGGGATATCTGTCAAAATAAAAAGTTGCGATGTAAATAAATTTGAAGTTATTTGGTAAAGTGCCCTCTGGCGGTATTAAAAAAAAAGTAATTTTGTCTTAAAAATTGTAGAATCTGCAAAAGCTCGATTTGTGTGCCAAATATCAACTGAATTGGTTAAAAATAAATGCAATATGGCGAAAAAAACCAAAATAAAAATTGAACTTTGACGGCTTGTAACTCAAAAACGAATGACATTTTTGAAAAAAATTATATGAAGCTCTACCCTTATTTTATCAAGTAGAATCACCCCCTTAAGTTTCGTGATCGATTTTTGAATCACCTTGTATATATACTTTAGAGTAAAAATTTATAAATAAAAATCTTCAAGATGGCGGCTGGACGCTCAGTCATTGTCAGTAACTTTTATACAATATTTCTTAATATTTCAGCATGGGGGGATAGAAGATGAACTGGGCAACTCTGCAGAAACTGGCCGAATCCAATATAGTCAGCATTTCCCCGCTATCCAAGACAGTTCCCCAGACACCCCCAGCCGAACGTCTATGACTTAAAACAGGGATGGATGAATGGGATTTTGGCTGCTTAAGGCCTGTTTTGAGTATCATAGGAAAAGGGGTGGTGGACAATAAAAATGGAACGTTCTTAGACCCGATATGTCCAACAGGCAACCTCAGACCCTATTGAAATACTAAGAATAGAGGAGTATATAATGTTTAGATATTTAATTATGTATACAATAAAGAAGAGCAAATCAAGAGGGGTAAAAAAATCTTTGTTTATTTACTTTTGTCCATATTGAATACACGTTATTGAGCCCGATACATGGAACCGCAATCTCGAACCCGAAAATATACTGATTTACATGGCGAACCGACGTTTTCAATCCCTGCAGCGTTGCCGTCTAAAAGGTCAATATAATTTAAAGACCGTTGGAAATATTGCACGTGGCGTGAAAAAAGAGGTTAGGATTTTAATTTGCCTATGTGTTGTTTGTTATTGGTGTAAAAACGGTTTTACAATGTCTCGTGGAAAGCGACTTGTGAATTTAGCTCTAGGAAACAACGAGCTTTTGCCTTTAGGTAAGTGTTAACACTGTTAACGTGATATTAAATTATTAATGTCATATTTAAAAGCGAATGCATAAAAACTGGATTTTTATTCAAAACATTTTGTCAAATTGTGGCAATTAAAACATTTTTAAATGCGGCAAAGACGAATTCAGTAGAGACTTAGAGAGCCAAAGGTACTAAAGGTAAAGGTGGTCTATAAAATTGCAAAAAAAGGGAAACAACGAGTGAGAAAGTTGGCAATCATTCACGAAGATGTAGTTTGGGCCACGAGTGAAACGAGTGGCGTTATTTATCTAAGTGAATAATTGCCAATTCTCACGAGTAGAATAGGTAGGTACTATACTTTTTCCAATCATAATCATATTAAAAATTTAAGTTTAAATTATTCTTTTCATGATTTAAAAATATTGTAAAAATATTTCATTATTTAACCGGTAGAGAAAAATTTTACTTTCTCCACTGGTAGTAACCGAATAGAGAACGGTATTTTACTTTATCCACGGTGTGACGTCATTCCGTGAAGAGAGTAAAATTTTTTTCCACCGGTTGAAAAATGAGAAATTTTCTCCATGGAAAAGGCAAGACAAAATGACATATTACTTGTTACGATTGGAAAATAGTATATTATTCAACAAGTGAGAAAGTTGGCATTCTTAAGAGTAGAATAATATACTTTTTCTAATCATAATGATATTAAAAATATAAGTTGTAATTATTCTTTTAATATTTTAAAATATTGAAAAATTTTTCAATATTCAACCGGTGGAGAAAAATTTTACTTTCTCCACTGGTAGTGACCAATCAAAGAACGGCATTTTACTTTCTTCACGGTGCGACGCCGTGGAGAAAGTAAAAATTTCTCAACCGGTTGAATAATGAGCGATTTTCTTAAATGAAAAGACAAGAGAAAATGACACATTATTTGTTATGATTGGAAAAAGTTACTTTTTGCACTAGAGCAAAAAGTAGCCTTTCGCAGTTTCAAGTTAAAAAAAGTCCGAAAAATAACTTTACCGCACTAGGGTGGAAATAGTTACTTACCTAACAAGTGCGGAAAATGATACTTTTCCGCACGTGTTGGTAGTTGCACGAACGACGCGAAGCGGAGTTTGAACAAGCCGTCAAGGGCGGAAGAGGCACTTTCCGCAAGTGTTAGGTACAACATTTTTCCTATGAACATAAAAATCGACAGTTTCTTGTAAAAAACTAGTTGTTATTTTAAAAAAATAAAATAAAAAATGAGTGCGGAATAGTATATTACATTACTAGTGAAGAAAGTGATGAATTTCACACGAGTGGTGATGTTTTCGCACGACGCGAAGCGGAGTGTGAAAATCACACGAGTGTATGAAATTCACTTTATTCACGAGTAATGTACACAATTTTTCCTACGACCACAAATTTGCGCTCTTTAGCCCTTTAAATTTGTTAGAAAACTCTAAACTTCGCGCACATAGATACTGCAGAAAGTAAAACGCTCGATTTTTCGAAAGTAAAAAGTACATGTGCGTTTTACTTTCTTATAGGAAATATGCTTGTTCGAAAGTAAAAAGTACATGTGCTTTTTACTTTCGACAAGCGTGCGATATTTGGAGCTTTCTACAAAACAAAAGTGTGCGAAATTAATCATTTTCGTAGGTGGTCGTAGGAAAAAGTAACTTTCCACCTCTAGTGCGGGAAAGTTACTTTTCCGCACTCATTTTTTGGAAGTTGGCAGTGCGGCAAAGTAGCTTTTTTCGCTCCAGTGCGGAAAAGTAACTTTACTGCCCTAGTGCAGAAGAGTGCTACTCTCCGCACGCAAACGAGTGCGGAAAAGTGCACTTTTCCGCACGCGAGTAGGAAAAATTACTTTTCCGCCCTCATTTTAAACATTTATATTTTAAAGTTATAAACTATTTTTTCTAAAAACTGACGATTTCTACGTTTATAGGAAAAAATATTGTACATACACTTGCGGAAAGTGTCTCTTCCGCCCTTGACGGCTTGCCCGAACTTCGCTCTGTTCGTGCAACTTTTTTCGCGTGTGAAAAAGTATCACTTTCCGCACTTTTTACGTAAATAACTATTTCCGACTTTAAGAGGCTATAGAGCTATACCTATTAGGCTATAGAGTCATACTTTACCATTTATGCCGAATTTAATATAGTTGCTTCCACATTTATTGGATTTTGGTCACCTGATGGCAAAAAACCAGCATGTTATATGTCAAAAAATGTAAATAGCAGGTAGCAAGTGTTGTTTGGTAGGTGGAAAGCTGATGTTTTGACAGGTAATTTAAATCTAATAAATATGGAGACACCTATATCTCCGTTTTCCTTTTTATAAAGATTCTCCCAAACAAGTTGCAATTTTTTTCTAATTATGTACCTAATTGCACAGAAGTAAAGATATTAAAAATCTGATACCCCATCCCTGAGCTCTTTTTGGAGGAAAACATTTATGGTAAAACAGATCATCGCTATCGTGAAGCGTTGTCAGGGATAACAAGGAAGGTCAGGATTCTCGATTTTTTCACTTTTTGAAAGGCCCTGCAGCTTTGCTGTTATTACAGATGCATTGTAAAACCAACTGCACATTATAAAAACACTTTTTCCAGGGGAGATCGAGTAGGCGTAGCCAAAAATTGTTTTTGAGCTGTCATTTTTGGACATATGACCCAAACATGTTTTTTTTTATTGGGACACTCTAAAATGATTAGGTAATTAAATTGCTTGTTTTTCACTGTTCAAATAATATATCATGGTAGATGGTTTAATAAGTTTATTACGTCAATATTGGAAGAATTATGATTCTAAAGTCGCACTGTTTGGTTTTAGGGAGTTTGAAATTTCCTACCACTTTTATTTATAAAATACTGTAGTATGGAAATTGTGAATAGTATATATGATGTAGAAGATTATTATATAATCATATCAAAATGATAGACGGTGGTCTCAAAAAAATTAAATAATTTTTTTATTTTAAAATTTAAAAATTTCCTAGAATTTTAAGTTATGAAAATAAAGGGAATGAAATTGCATTTGATAAATGTGATGCAGTGAGAAATATTATTATACATAAAAAAAATGATACAGGGTGTCTCAAAAAATTAAAATGATTTTTTTATTTAAAATTTAAAATTTCCACACCTATTTATGGATATATAAGATGAAATTATGGTGATATATATATGATAAGAAGAATATTATATATATATATATGATCAGTGATCCCAAAATTAAAATAATTATTTTATGTTTCTTAAACTTAAAAATTCATGCGTCCTTATTTATGAATTTGAAAGCAAAAAATTTTGGTACTGTAGTTAGATAATAGATAGATGTATAAAAAATAAAAATCAAAGTTATAATAGGGGTGTCAAAAAATTCGACTTTGTTTTTGTACTTCAAGTTTTTTCTTTTTTTTTTGCTCTATTGGCAAAGCTGACATGGAGAATTCATAAAAATAAAAAAATAAAAAATCAAAAATTAAAAAAACTTGATAAATTTTTAAGTTTAATTAATATAACTTGTTTATTATTGTTGTTGTAAACTAATTTTTTGTTTTTTTCTACGGAAATGTCTCCTGAGCTAAGGGATGACAGATTCCTTTTAAAACAAAAATATAAAACAATTTAAAAACAGATAGAAGCTGCAATGCGTCTTTAAAATCATAATTTTTCCAATATTTGACGTAAAAATTTATTAAACCACCTACTATGATATATTATTTTAATCAGAAAAACAAGCAATTTAATTACCTAATCATTTATAGGGTGTCCCTAATAAAAAAAACATGTTTGGGTCATATGTCAAAAATGACAGCTCAAAAATTTTTTGGCTACGCCACTGGATTCTACGGAAAAAGTGTCTGTATAATGTGCAATTAGTTTTCTCGTATCTGTAATAACAACAAAGCTACAGGACCTTTTCAAAAAGTGAAAAATCGAGAATCACCCTGTATCTCTGAAACGCTTCGCGATAGCGATGATCTGTTTTTACCATAAATGTTTTCTCCAAAAAGAGCTCGAGGATGGGGTATCAGATTTTTAATATCTCTTATGGTTTCCAAGTTTCCCATAAGGACAACCAAAATGGGACACCCTTCAGACAGCCAAAGTTGCAAAAGTGCTTCTGTTACTAAATGAAGGAAAAGGAGATGAGTTTAAAGGAAAATCGCTAAACGATATTGACGTCAGTGAAGATATCGTTGACTTTGACCAAAATGAGAAACCACAGACACTTAAAGAATCTGATACAATAGACGAGGATATGACATCTAACAAGTCTTTCGATAATCAGCCCTCTTGTTCAAAGTCTAATGATAATATTAGTACAAAAATTCACACCGATTTAGTTGAGAACCAAAAACTAACGTTCGCGGCCGGATGCGTTGGACAAAAACAAACAAAAACCTTGTTTTAAAATTTTTTAAAAAACATGTTGATCAGAAAATATCTCCAAACAAACAAGATTGCGTTAAATTTATAGAGCAAAATCCTGGAATTTGTAATGTAAAAGACTGGTTAAAAATTAAGACCTTGGTTTTTAATACTTACCGTGTAAAATAATTTGATTATTGCATGTCAAAATTGCCTTGTAATATTTTGACAAAATTGTTGGGTGGTAAATTTTATTTTAAATAGCTTTAGAAACTGGCAAGTTTTATTTTTTTAGGCGTTAATTTTTACTGTTTTTATGATTTTTATATGACAACCGTTTTTAATCAAAATCTTAAGTTAAAAATTCAATCGAATGTTTTTTTTTAGGAGTGTCTTTAAATCCATATGGGTATAACACTGGGTCATTAGCGCCATTACCATCGTGTGGATGGCACGATGGCCAGATAATATAAAATGGATGGTATTGAATTGGGCACGATTGGCCATGATGGTAATGGTCAACAATGGGCCAGCGTGTAGAGCAGCCTTTAGAATAATAAATAAAATGCTGAATAAGCAACTTAAAAAAAAAATTGTGTACAAAAATTACAAATATTTTTGTATACAAAGAATAAAATATATTGTTAAACCAAAATGCAAGGTCCTAATAAATTATGTTGAAATTCTCATTTTATCATGCGAATCTTAAAAATAAATTTATTGAATAATTGCAAATTCGCTTGATAAAATTTATTATAACTTAGCACGAGGGTTTGTTAGATTCGTCTCTATATAAATGGTTATCCTTCAATTTTTCTGTAAAATGTATAGGGGATCCAATTATTGACCCCTTTAAAATGTACATGGAAAATTTCTTTGACGTCGCCAAGCAAAAGCTGGGCGACGCACCACCGGGTATAAAATTTCCTTCGGAATACTGAATGATCAATGTTAAACAATGCTCAGATTTTGTATTTTAGATGTTGCCAAATGTAAGGCTTCAAAGCGTCGGAAGCCCGTAGGTAAAATATATACACCAAACCGTATAAATCGGTCGCGCCGCCTAGACGAACTACGTTTGAACTAAATCTGTATAAAAATATACATAAAACATACTTTTCAAGCCCGTCTAATTTTTGGTTCCCCTTTTTCCCCTTACCCCGTCCTTAATGAAAATATAGGTAAACGTTGTCGAGCCCAGAGCCGGGCTTGACAACGTCGTTTTTGGCTCGAGAAAGCGGTCCTTTATAGCATTTTGGGTTAACGTTAACAGGATTTTTTTAAATTGAACTCGTAATAACTTCGAAAATAATAATTTTAAGAGAATTTTAAAGTTTAAAATAAAATTTGTAAAAAATTTATTAGTTTAAAAGCTTAGTCATTAGCAAGTTCTTGTTTGAACAATTATTATATATAGATATTGGTAAAAAGTCAATAAACAAACAGTAATAATCTATAAATCGTAAACGGTATGCGAAAAAAATATGAAACAAAAAAGATAGGAAATTTAATTATCCATAATAAGGGTTCTTATAATTATGGGCCTCAAGCCACGGTTACGGAGATTGCAAGTTGCCTTATTAAGCTCGGGTATTGAAAACTAAAATTAAGCGACTTGGCAACGTTGCAGTTGCAAATGTAGAACATAATGACATTTCATAATCAAGTTTTGCTTTCTGTTGTTGCAGTTAATATCCTATTTTTTAAAGAATTTTTAATGTAAGAATGTAATAAAAATAAGAAAATAGTTAGTCTCCAACAAGTGTTAAGCGTTTAAGTGGTTGCCATCATGGATTTCGTTATTTAAAATTAAATTCAGCGATGAAGCAAAACGTGCGAAGTCAGTTTTGGTTTATCTGCAGTTCAAGTCTAAATAATGAACTTACGCTTTCTGGCTATATATAAAGTTTCTCGAAACACTGACTATTATCCTGCGTTGTGTTATTTAGGTTGTCAGACAATGATGCCCGATATTTTTCGTGAAATTTAGTAACTAATCAGGTAATTTATGTAAATATTTGTCGCCAAATTGAATCTTTATACCCATTTTTATCAGCTGTTTGGCCAAATTGCAACACTGCTCCTTAATTTGAATTCCCAATACTGGCCCAAACGGTTTTTCGCAAAATGTCGGCACTTTCGGTCGCCATATTTGCGAGTATTTTGTGTTTTAAAATTCATTACGTCCCACTGCACCTATTTGTGAGCAAAATAACTCGTGCAGAATTTTGCAAGAAAAATCCTCTATTTGCTGTACTATACGGGGTTTCGGCAACGTCCCCGTATAAATTTAAACTCTTAATAGTAGGTATAACAATTTTATTCCTAAAATTTTCCTTAATTCGTTAAAATTATCTTAGTTTTTTTTTACTTCAGATGACTGGGAGATCCCATTTGAGAAAATTACAGATCTCCAATTTATCAGCTCAGGTGGGCAGGGGGCGGTATTCTCCGGATATCTGAGTAATACTCCTGTGGCTGTTAAAAAGGTGGCTGAACTCAAAGAAACAGACATTATTAATTTGAGGAAGCTAAATCATCCTAATATAGTAAAATTTAAAGGGGTAAGTTTTCATTCTAATATTTTAAAAACTTGTAGCCACCTGCTTGAGGTCCTGGAAATCTCCCATTTTGTGTATGTAATCAATTTAATAATAGGTAAATAAAACAGGCCACAGACTAACTCTTCGTACGACAGATTATACAGGGTGTAAAAACAGCCGGAAATCACAAATTAATTTGAATTTTCGGTGGTTTTCATATATATAAATAGAAAAAACCGCCGAACGGCGATTTCTTTTATAATTGATCAAAACCGCCGCCGGCCGTTTAGCCAGTGCCATTTAAAAAGGGGAGGACGTTATAGAAATGTATAAAGGGTACATGTATAAAGCTGTTGATACCTTAATTTATCATGTTAAATCACCGTCTTAAATTTCTCTATCGATTTTGAATCACCCTGTACACAAAATGGAAGCTTTTACCTTAAAGTGAGTGGCCCGGCTTCTAGACTATAATCTAGAATAATTATTTTTGATACTTAATAAACATTTTTGTAGATTTGCACCCAAGAACCATGTTTTTGTATAGTAATGGAATTTTGCCCATATGGATCTCTCTTTAACTTGCTCAAGAACCAAAAACGTGGTGACCATCAACCGGGTGGTATCATGGGCGAAGCAGATCGCCAGTGGCATGCACTATCTTCACATGCACAAGATTATACACAGGGATCTGAAAAGTCCCAAGTAAGTACAATTTTTATTATTATACATCGTTTTTTGTATTAATTTATTGTTTGAAAAGAAGCTACAAATTTCTTTTACCAAAATATTAGGATTACTTCTCAACATACATATGTTCAGAAGTTATAATATAGATAATATAGAAGATATAGGGTGTGACAGTAAAAACATATTTTTAATTTATTTCAATAATTTTTTAATTATTTTCAAATATTTCAATAAAACTCGGTATTTAGAAGTTTTTGACATTAATAAAAAAATATATCCCTGTCAACCTGAGATCAAAAAATAGTTCTCTTAAAATATTTATGATCAACTTTGAAACACCCTGTATTGTTTATCATCGATTTTAATCGAGGAAAAACCAGTCAATTGAATTATGTTTAATTAAAACACATACGAAACCGTTTTTTTCTTCTTCTATAATTTATTCATAATTACAAACCCATAATTTCTGTTACGTAATTAGAAAACCCAATTAAACTTTATTTTATTAATTGTTCTTAATGTTGCAGAGAAATAATTTATAATTAAATTAATTACTTTTTGAAAATATATGTTCATAAAATTAGAGGCGATTTTTTTTCTCTTCAACATATAATAACGTATTTGGACACTATGACGATTTAACACGCTCTAACCGTTTTTGAGATATTTGAATTTTAAGTGTTTAGTGCAACCACAAAATTTACGGAGTTATAGTTAAGACCATATTTATTTCATTCTGAAAGCGATGCCGCCATGTACACAAAAAATGATAAAGCAAATAAACCCTTTTGTGAACAATGATTTGTTGCAGCAAAAATATTTAACCCGACGAGTTTCTAGTACCACGCCACGTGCCACCGGTTTTATAGTAGGACAGAGGCGAAATAAGAGAATGTTTTTAAGTAGGTGATACGTGTTTTAGCAATGTACTTTTTTATTATTTATCTAAAAATATCAGGTTCTGTCCGAGGCTAGGTGCATTCGAAAAGGTTTGTTTACTTTATAATTTTTTGTGTATTTTGCGGTATGAATTAAATGTGGACCCATCTATATCCAAGGTGTTTGGGGCATGTGGAATTAAATGGTGATATCGGCACTTTTTCCAGATCTCTCAATTATGTGGCACAAGTATTTTTTGCAGTTTTTTAAATGAAAAGTTCCATTTATATTTTTGCATTAAATTCCAATTATGCATTTTTTTTCTGTCTAATACAAGGTTTAATAGAAAAAACATTACCGCAGTGAGGAAACAACCTGTATTTATAGGGAGAAAAGTATAATTTTTGGCCTTATAAATAAGCCTAAATGATTTGCACTGAATTTTAAGACGTCCTGCATAGTTAATTTTGATTTTAACTATAAACATATACAATTTACATATAGATTTAATTTTTTTAAGCGTGCTTATTGGCGAAGAAGAAGTGATAAAAATCAGCGATTTCGGAACCTCGAGAACCTGGAATGGAGTGAGCGAAAAAATGACATTTGCCGGTACCGTAGCTTGGATGGCACCAGAAGCTATTCAAGAATTAGCTTGCAGTGAAAAAGTGGACATTTGGTCGTTCGGGGTGGTACTCTGGGAATTACTGACGTGTGAAGTACCATATGATGGAATGGAGCAAGGTATAAACTCAATTTCTTTATTCATCTCTTCAGTCTATTAGCAATTAAAATTAGGCGACTTGGCAACGTTGCAATTGCAATTTAGCCCTTATATCGGAAGTCTTTTGGCGCATCTCTTAGTCATATTTTGCTTGCTGTTGTTGCAGTTATTGAATTGAATTGATTTATCAAATGCAAATGCAATAAAAATAGAAAAAATAAACAGTCTACATCTTGTGTTAAGCGTTTTAGTGGTTATCATCATAGATTTCATTAAATATTATGCAATTTAAAAAAATGTACAAAGTTGAAATTGTTGTGTCTGCAGTTCAAGTCTTAATAACCAAAAACTTATGTTTCGTGACTTTATATAAAATTACGGTAATTTTTCTAGAAACCTGTGGCAACCCGATTTTGACTAAATTTGGTATACGGGGGTTTTGAGGCGCTGATCATGAATCTAAAAGAATTTTTGGCGGAAACGTTTCGTTCTTGAGATACTCACCATCAGACTTGAAATTTAAACTAATCCTATTTTTTTGCTAATATTCCCCTTCTTTTTGCACACAATCCTTGATTTAAAGCAGAAGTGTCACCTTTTAAAACCTCGTTTTTTTACGTATTTTACATAATTTTTGCATTAAATTGCATAGCTATACTTTGACTTATTTTAATCCCAGTGTGCCATGAAGTCCTATGTGTATGTATAGTTGCCGCATTATCAAAAAAAAAAGCAACGCAATTTAATGCAAAAATAATGTAAAAACGTAGAAAACCGGGGTTTTAAAAGGTGAAAATCAAATATTGTGTGACACTTTAGCTTTAAATCAAGAATTGTGTGCAAACATGAAGGGGAAATATAGTAAAAATAAGCTTAGTTCAAATTTGACTTTGATGATGAATATCTCGAGAACAAAACGTTTCCACCAAAAAAATCTTTCAGATTCGTGATCAGCGCACCAAACCCCGTATACCAAATTTTGTTAAAATCGGAGTTGCCGCAGGTTTCTAGAAAATTACCAAAATTACTCGGGACGCTGACGGTTAACCTCTTTATTTTACTTAGGTTAATAAACAATGAAGCCCATTTTTTTTCTGAAATTAAATGCCTTGTTTTTAAAAGTGCTTGTTTTAGCCGAGACAGAATACAAAAATCGGGTAATTTTTCTAAATATTTCTTGCCATTTTGTATCTTTATCAGCCGATAGATTGTGTTGCATCTTTGTGCTTTTTAATCTGACTTGCTGGTCAAACCAAACACATATTCCGGAAGATCCTGTATATACAGGATTCCCCGTAATAAGCTACCCATTTTAATATTTGAATAATTTTTTTAAATTTACCAAACAAACTTTTTATTATACTAAATTACAGCTAACTCTTTGGGATTTATAGCCACGGCAGCTTCAAAAAGCTTGAATTTCTCTTTCGAGCCAAAAAGTATTTCTCCCCTTCTAATTTATACACTTTATATGTGTGCCAAATTCGACCTCTCTTGGAATATTGTTCTCATATCTGGGGCATGGCGTCCCCCACAACCCTAAGCATTCTTGATTCTATTCAAAGAAGAGCTGTTCGTCTCATTAATGATCCTTCACTTACCGAAAGGCTTCCCTCTCTTGCTCATCGCCGGGCTGTGGGGGATTTATCGCTTTTTATAGGTAGGTACTTCCATGGCTTCTGCTCTGAAGAATTGTCCAGTATAGTTCCTCCACTCACGGTTCCCAACAGAGAAACTCGTGGTTTCCTTGCGTATGCATCCCTATACGGTCCAACTGGACAGGCCCCCAACTTCCCACTTTGTTCGTTCTTTTATCCCTAGAGTTTCTAGAATGTGGAACCTGCTGCCAGCGGAGGTCTTTCCTTCCCCACCGAATCTTCAAGTATTTAAGTCCTCCACTTACCTCGGTTAAGACACCCACGTTACGTTAGTATTTAGGCTTTTAGCCTTCGTGGTTTGTCCAAAGATAAAAAAATAAATATTTGGCTAATTTAATTTTAACTTTCAAAAATTACGTCTTCAAAATGACCTCTACCAACTTCAACACATTTTTCAATATTGGATAAAAAGTGGCAAACCCTCGTTTATTTCTTCGACTTCTTTACGAATTTTGACTTTGAGTTCCTCGATTGTACCTGGACGACTCGCAAACACTTTGGCTTTTAAATTTTCTCCCGAAAAAATCAGGTGCCGTTAATGGACCACTTTTTATCTAATATTGAAAAATTTATTAAAGTTGGTAAAGGTCATTTAGAAGATGTAATTTTTAAAAGTTAAGAATTAAATTAGCCAACTATTTATAAGTTATTATAAATCCCAAAGAATAAGTTGTAATTTGGTATGATTAAAAGTTTGTTTAGTAAACTAAAAAAAAATAATTTAAATAATAAAAATGGGTAGCCTATTATGGGGAACCCTGTATAAACTTGCAGTATTCTTTTTACATGTTTTTTTATATATCTCGGCGACTATGCACATTTTTCCGGACACCCTGTAGATAGATATAGTAATTGGTCTAAACACTACATTTTTTTTTTCAGGTGCTATAATGTATTCAGTGGGTTGCGGCAAACTCAAACCTCCCATACCCTCAACCTGCCCGGAGGGATTCAAACTAATCCTGCAAATGTGCTGGAAACACAACCCCAAAGAACGGCCCAGTTTCAAGCTAATTTGCAACCATCTTGAAATTGCAGCTGTAGAAATCTTGGCTAAATTCAAAGACGATCAATTTTTCAAGACTCAGGAATCATGGAAGGCGGAAATCAAGAGTCAAATCACTCAGTTTGTTGAGCAGCTTCAAAAGCATAAGATCGAATATCGTTTAAAAGAAGAACAGCTGATCAAAAGGAGAGAGATGGAGATCAAGCATATATTGGATATCAAAGAGTTGTATGATAGGAAGTTGGAACAGGTATGTTCAGGATCTAAAATTACCGGTAATTTAAAAATCGGTAACATTACGGTAACATTGGTAATTTATAAGAAAAAACAGGTCTTTAAGTATTACAAGTGTTTTTTTATGTTTAAACTGTAAAAACATTACGAAATAACAAGAACGTTTCTTTTGAAACTAGTCAGAGGCAGAATGAACTATGTAATTGAGTGCCACCAACCTCGTCATCTGATTCTTCTTCCTCTTTCGTTAATTAAGTAAAGTCTATAACTTCGAAACCGATATCTTCTTTTTCTATTTCTTTTTTTTATCTTTGGACAAACCACGAAGGCTAAAAGCCTAAATACTAACGTACCGTGGGTGTCTTAAGTGAGGTAAGAGGGAGTTTGTTGACACGGGACTTAAATACTTCAAGATTTGGGGGAAGGAAAGACCTCCGCGGGCAGCTGATTCCACAACCTAGAAACTCTAGGGATAAAAGAACGAACAAAGTGGGAAGTCCGGGGCCTGTCCAGTTGGACCGTATAGGGATGCATACGGCGCGGAACCACGAGTTTCTCTGTTGGGAACCGTAAGTGGAGGAACTATACTGGACAATTCTTCAGAGCAGAAGCCATGGAAGTACCTATAAAAAGCGATAAATCCCCCACAGTCCGACGATGTGCAAGAGAGGGAAGCCTTTCTGTAAGTGAAGGATCGTTAATGAGACGAATAGCTCTTCTTTGAATAGAATCAAGAATGCCTAGGGTTGTGGGGGACGCCATGCCCCAGATATGAGAACAATATTCCAGGGAGGTCGGATTTGAGACACATATAAAGTGTATAAATTAGAAGGGGAAAAATACTTTTTGGCTCGAAGAGAAATCCAAGCTTTTTGAAGCAATGTGTTTATGCCAGTTAGGTTACTTTCAAATGTGACGCCCACAAGATTAAAGGTGTCTTTGCTCTGTAAAACTTGGCCGCTCATAAGTAGAGGATGAGTATTTGATGACTCTTTTCGCGACAAGGAACATGATTGTGTTTTGGATGCATTAAAATGAACGAGATTTTTGCGGCCCAACTCAATATTAAATTTAAATCCTGGCGAAAGAGATATCTGCATCGCTCTGCGTTTGTTTTCCAAGTCAGGTTTAGTAATGGGTAATGGGTTTAGGAACCTGAAAACTGGAGTGAAGGGTACTATCGTCGGCGAAACTATGAATGGAATTAGCTGTGGACGAGAAAAGGTCGTTGATGTGAATACTCAGTAGCTTTTACTATTCTTAAATGATTTTTATTTAGTATATTATAATAATTATTTCTACGGTAAGTCTGTTTCTTCTTTTTCGTAACAAGAAGGTTCAGGTATGCGGTTATATTTAACTAAAAAAAATGAATAAGCAGGTTATGTCATAGATATCTAGACGACTTTAAAATGATTTTTTGGCCAATTTCTGACGTATTTCTTACCTGTCAAGTTTTTTTACAAAATGAAAAAGCAGAAAACGGATGTTTTCACGATAATTAGGTGTAAGGTAATGTGTAATAAGCACAAATTTATTAGTTAAGAAATAATCTGCTTATAATTTATAATGGTAATAGTTCGATATAGCGGTTTTCGCTATTATAAGAGATTTTCGAAAAATTCTTTTTCAGGGCGTTTCTATAGGTCGATTATGACACAAATCTGTGTGCGCGTTTTCCGAAATCCATTTCTATAATTTATTATTAATAAAAACATATTTACGGGACGGTAGAATGAACAGGGGTGCTGGGTGGGGACAAAACAGTATAAATCCAACGTCAAACACAAGAAAACATTAATCCGCACTGCACTCGGGGCACATGAAAATGTAAGTTAATTTTGAAAAGTATTAAATTTTTCGAAAAACTATCCCACACATATGAGATATCTCATCCGCCATTAATTAAAGAAGGAAAATTCATTTTGGTCAGCTGATAACAGAAGTTCGTCATTATAAAAATGACATTCTTGATAGAAGCAACGTTGCCAAACTTCTTATGAAGAATTAACACCAAGCCTATTTCGGGGATTATCCACCATTTCCATGAGAAACAATGGTATTTTTGTAGAAATGCCTCCTTCTTTATGTTTAGGTATTTTCCTTTTTTCTCTACAAATTATAATAAGAAGAAGGAATAACTTAATTTTTCATATGAATTTTGTCCTGTATCTTCCTTTTTTTTAAGCTATTGACACTTTCTCACTTTATTTGGCAACATTGCAAGACATTTACAGTTTTATTGCAAACTCTTCTTTTTTATGCAGTGACAGTCATGGCGGGATTGTTGTACTATTATTTATTTTTAATTTTTTTAAACAAATTTTTGGACATTTTTGTAAACAGAAAGTGCGGTGTGTACTGTGAAATACTGTTTTTGGACGTTTAGTGTAGGATTTCTACTGTTTCGTCCCCACCCAGCACCCCTGTTCACTCCACCCCCGTAATATGTTTTTATTAATAATAAATTATAGAAATGGATTTTGGAAAACGCGCACACAGATTTGTGTCATAATCGACCTATAGAAACGCCCTGAAAAGAATTTTTCAAAATCTCTTATAATAGCGAAAACCGCTATATCGAACTATTACCTTTATAATCCCATAACTCCGTATTCTCGAAAATATTTCGTGAATGGTAAACGCATAGTTACGGTTAAATAACCCTAGGGTTATATAACCTACATGTTAGCATCATTGGTATTATACAAAATAAGTTTTATTTAAAAATATAATAAATGTCCAAGAGTAAAGTACTTATATTTTTTAAATATAACAAAATTGTATAAGTAAATGTTGTAGAGAAATGAATTTTTACATTAAAATTTGAAGTTAGAGCATTAAAGTAAAAAAATTATATATATTTTTACTTAAATTTTAGGTTCATCAACTCTGCGCTGAACTCACTGGCATGATGCAAGAGAGAGATCGAAAACGGCAGGGGTGTTGCAACTGGAAAGAAAAGGAGAGAGAAGACGCAGATTCCTGAATTGGAAAAAGATGGATAGACCACGTAGAAGTAACAGTAATCAAAGTACCACCCCTACCAGTCCAGAATGTAGCTTGACTAGTCCAGAACATTCGCAAAATGTAAGTTTAGTAGTCAGTGTTGCCAGGGTTGTACAATTGTACCTGGTGTGGTATATTTTGTATCTCGAAAGTACATTTGTACCAGAGTTAACTTATGTACAGGGTGTCCCAATTCTATTTATACACAAAATAACTTTGTCCCCATATAAAAACAAAAACAAACTTACGATAATAAATGTTTATTTGGACACACTAATACACCTTGTATTTTCTTTTTTAGGCTCCCTCCAAGGCACCCCTCTACACCACCTTGAACCCTGCCACAGAATCTATCACAACTCAGACATCTACAGGTTCCTACAGGAAAAGACATCACAGAACCAACTCCGGTTCACCTAGAAGTTCTGGGTTTGGATCACGAGCGTCCAGTTGCCGAGCATCTATTGTGGTTGATGCTGAAACTCAAACTGGTAAATATACAGAGTGTCTCAAAATCACCAGCTATCATTGTTTTTTAGTAATTTCTTGGTAAAGGTCGACCTTAGGGATTTTCTTTAATTTTTCATGTCAATCATCTAATTCTAGTGAAATTTATTTTCTTTTTAATTAATAGCCAGACTAAGGTGACCCATCCGAAAAATATTTAGCTTGGATAAACTATAGTATTATAGCACTAGTATGCATAATAAAATTTTTATAATTTCTGTTAGACTGTATGGATATCAGCGAAAACGATTTGAGCAGCCCTACAGTAAGCTGTAACAACACTGTGACGTCATACACTACAGGAGTGCCAACCGTATATCCTCAAAGAGTGATACTGCAGGAGTTTAGGAGGGAAGTGATGATGAAACAATGAATGGCAACAGCGTACAGTTGCATTATATGGTCCATCATGCTCAACCGAGTAAGTTAAAAAATCTGCTTTCTGCATTGTTCTACAGGATGTTAAATATACAGGGTGTAATTTAATCAATTGATGGTTAAAAATACAGGGTTTGGTGCTGAGTAGGTGCGTGCCAGTTTCATGAAAATACCTTGAAAAATCACTTCTAAAGAACGAAAACGAATTTTGCAAGAAAAAATACTCTATTTCCTGTGCTAATTTTTCAAACTTCTTTTTACAGGCATACCGATTTTTACAAAGATGGACTCCAGATCAACGAGTCCCGTCATCTTTGACACTGCGGAGGACAAAATGAATCGAAACATAGATACTCCGGAAGTATCCAGCGAAGAAAACCTAGAAGCTATCAGCAGAAAAGTCTCCGCCATTACGATCAACAGCCCGGAAAATGGAAATTTTGCGGAAAATTTAGGTGATATTATACGGAAAAGAACAATGTCGGAAACTCGAGATGCTTTGGATCGGGACAGTACGGAGGACGCGGCTTGTGAGGACAGTTTTACTGATGAAGAAGGAGAGATATATAATCATTCATTAAGAAGAAGAAGGTAAAAGGGCACTAAGTAATTGTTATATGATTGTACAGAGTCTGTCAACTTTGTTTATGGCTTAGTCTGTATTTAGTACGAATTTCTATCCCGAAATATGTGTCATTTTAACCCATTTCGATCGCGAATAACTTTAAAACAAATATACTTATTAAGGATGCGGTTTTCGCAAAAAGCTTTAGACTTTTTAAAGATTTTTATTATATCCTTGCCGTTTGGTTGTGACATTTTGTTAATACAAAAACAAAATGGCCGATTTTCTGGTATATACAAAACACCATATTAAATTTTAGCAATTTTGCCAAGCTTCAATATGGTTTTTATTTTTTAAACAAAAACCGTTCGTCGTACGGAAAAATATCAAAATACCAAATTAACACCAAGGTAAATGGTTACTTTAAAAATAATATTGATTCGAAGGAAAAGCAGTGGCGTACTATTTTTTCTTGAAAAAAGTTAAAGACAAATCTTGTTCTAACGCCACTGGTAATTTTAAAAAAACTTTTACCTCAAAAAATGTAAAGTAATGGTTAAAAGATGTGTACCAGATTTTGTAGACATATCTGTACTGGTAGGAAAGTTATGATAAAAAGGCATTTTTAAACATCATTTCATTTAAAAATGTTATTATTTTCTTGCAATCTATACTGTGTTTAGTGTTAAAGGAGAATACTAATTTAAAAATTACTCTGTGTATTCAGTATCAAAAAATATATGTATTTTAAAGAAATGCTTGCAACCGTCGTATTTTTAGTTTTTTTTATATTTGATTTACTGCATTAATTTTTTGGAGATTTGTGGTATTGATATAAAAATTTTAGTGTCTTTATTATATGCTAATTTAATAAATTTTGTTTAGCAAACCAGTTAAGGATGTGGTAAAACAAAGGTAAAAAATGCCTAAAAACATATAATCCATTTATCAGCTTTAACACTACACTTTATTTTTGCAGTCAGTAGAACAAATTATACATATTTTATACGCACTTGACATATTACCCACCATCTTAATCATTCATTGCACATAATTATTTAGATAAATAAAAAAGTTTATATTTTCCACACACTTAAAATTTTAATAAGTAAAATAAAGCCTTATCTAATATTGATTACATTTTTTTGGTTGCTTGTGATTTGTCATAACAGGAAGGGCTCACCAAAAAAACACATTTTTGTCCAATTATAAATACAATTTATTGTTTTTATTTGTATAAATATTATTCTTTTTACTTACATTATCTGTATACCTATTACCCACAGCCCTCATAAAGTAACTAGAATAACTACTGCTTGTAAGAATAGCAGTTTATATATGCACTAATATTTAGTGACTTTAATTTCAAACGTTGGGAACATCGTCATTATTAAAGTAACTAAGCGGGACTAAGCACTAAACACCGCATCGTTGTGCAGTAATATTTTGTTAGTGCAAAAACCCCAATACATTTTAGAAATACAAATATAACACAAACCAAAGTCGGTCTATATAGGGTCACGACATTCGGCCATATTGCTTTGAGGTGTTATGACGTCACATCTCCATTTTCGGCCATGTTGTTCAGTGCCGGAGATATACAGTTTATTGTATTAGTAGAACAACCGTTTACACAACAATTTTTAATTATTATTAAGTTGTAAATTCTTTACTTTAAATAAAAAACATTTGGAATTACATCTTTCAACAAATATCACTACCAAAACAATGCAAAATGAAATGCGCAAATTCTAGACACCACTGGATTGATCATCAGCTTTGATTTTACCCAGTCTTGCCAACTTTTCTCCGTGGAGTGCCCTTTCTTGCGAGTCCCCGACCTCGAACCGCCTAAAAGTTGAGGATGTGTCGCCACCTTAATAAATATAAACTAACCTTGACACAAACAAGTAAAATGAGTCGGCCATATTGGAAAATATCGTCGTGACAATGTTGCCAATAGTTCATTTGTCACTAGGTAAAAATAAAGTTACTAAATATTTGTGCATTCATTTGGTGTATTCCTTTAACTTGTAGAACCGTTCTTCAGAACCGATCAAAACAGTTTTAAAAGGAACACTAAAAACTGTGGGATTTGCCCGTTGGAGAGGACATTTATAAAATTTGACAGATTTGTTGTTCTTTGTTTGGTTTTTATTTTTACTCATCCGTGGTTTATATTAATTTTTTTGGGATAATTAATTAACTACAATAAATTATTACAGATATTTTTCAAATATAACCAAGTATATTTACTATTTGCCCTTTTGCATATGTCATTAGTGTCAGAACACTTCCCGTGCACCTTCTTCGATGATGGTGCATGAGAGGCAAGTGGAGAGGTAATAGAACGGTTCTGCAGAACAATTCGATTATAAAAGGAACACTTACGGTGTTGTTCTGGGAGGTTCTAAAGCATAAAAGGAACACACCAATTATCTGATGT